>PVJX010006556.1:0-76829 GCA_004027295.1 Dolichotis patagonum | reverse complement strand
GAGAGAGGAGAGAGGAGAGAGGAGAGAGGAGAGAGGAGAGAGGAGAAGAGAAGAGAAAGACAAATGCCCAGCAGCCAGAGGGCCACCCCTACCTGGGCCTGGGGTGGGAGTACGGCTTGGCTGGCCTCAGGGGCAGGATGTCACCTCCCACCTCTGCCCCCACCTGCCACGTGGAAAAGCAGGAAGTGACCGGAGTAAGCAGTCTCGGCCTGTGGCTCTTTGGGTGCGAGTCTGGCTCCCAGCAGCAGCCGCCCTGCGTGGGGAGGGAGGGTGACACGGGAACGCTTGTTAATCAGCGGCGCGGGGGAGGGGTTGGGGGGCACCGAGACGTGGGAGGGACCGATTTCTGGCCTGTGAGGGCCGTGTGTCTGCAGGGTCTGGGGCCGGGTCCATCGGCCCAGGGAGTCTGGGTGGGCTGTGTGGGGTTGGAGTTCCTAGGGTGGACACCGATGGGCGTCCTGTCCCGCATCTCTTCTGGCCGTCGCCTGGTGTCGCGCAGGGCAGCCCGGGTCCCGCTAGGTGCAGAGGGCAGCAGCCAGGCGTCGGGTCAGCCCGTGAAGCGTGCATTCTAACGAACCACCGAGGTTAGGAGTGGGGCGGTGTGGGGGAGGGCAGGGACGGGAATGGGAGCCGCTCCTGAGGGACAGGAGGGGTCCTGAAGGGGCGCCCCACGCGCCCACTTCTCTGAGGAAGTGTTACGGAGCCATGTCGGAAGGGGTGAGTACAACGTGGGCCACAACTATCATCAGCCAATAAGATTGCAAGGAGAGTTGCTTAGGTCATATTGAGCCAATAGTGACACGGGCCTGTGGCTGACGTCATCGCCCTCGGTGGGCAACCTGGAGTCCTGGTTTTGGTCTTTGGAGGGAGAGGATGGCCACGCTCAGTGAGCTAGTGGTTATTCCCAGGGGAAATCTCAAAAGGGTGGTAATCGTCTGCAGCTTCTGGTCCCCCTTGGGCAGTGTGTGATCTGACCGTTGTGACTGTCGTCTTCAGATGCGCCTCCCACCACAGCTATGATGCGCCTGCATCCTCTGCACCGACTCCTGGGGGACCCTGCCCTGTACCACTGCCTGCGCTGTTTCTGCCTGACTTAGCTGTCTGCGGTAGGACTGCTCTGCACCTCGGGGCTCCTTCATCTGGGGCACCCCAGACAGAGCCGGTGAGGCCCTCACAAGTGAATGCCTGAGGACTGTTCTGGCCCTGTGTCCGGCTGCAATCCATGGCCCTGATCTCCTGGGCAGCCCCTCCCACTTCCTTCGTCCTCTGACTTGCAGCGGCCAAAGGACTGGGCCCAGGGGGCCTGGGCTCCTGCTCCCTGGGGTGGAAATACCAGGCAGAATTCAATTTTTTGTTTTTGTTTTTGTTTTTTAAGACAGTTTCACTGTGTAGTTCATGGCGATCCTCCTGCCTCAGCCCCCCAAGTGCTGAGATTCCAGGCGTCAGCTATCACACCCCACAGGGTTCAAGCAGAAGCAGATTTTCCTGCCTGGAGAAGATTCCCATAGGGAACTGAGCAAGCATGGGAACGTTGTGAAAGCCATCGCGTCCTGACTTAGGCTTTATTTCCCACCAGATGTACACAAGGCTGATGTGGGGCTCTCTCAGATGCCACTTGTCTCACTCAATCCCAGTGACTATGCACCTTTAAGACTGCGCAGTCAATGGAGGTGCAGAGGGACCCAGCCTGCAGGGGACAGACGCTTGCAGGGGGACTGGGATGGCCTTGCCTTCCCCCACAGAGGGAGAGAAGAAGGCAGAGCTAAGCCTCCCTGACCCCCATCTGTCGCTTCAGGCAGGACCAGGGCTCAGGGCAAAAGAAAATGAAAGTCCTTGTTAATAATTTATTATGAGCAGGGAATCCCAGCCCTTTGGAGGCTGAGGCAGGAGAACCCTGTAATGAGGCCAGGCTGGGCTCCATAGTGAGTTCAGATTTAGACCCTGTCTCAAAACAAAAATGAAAACAAACAAAAAAACAGTAGTCAGAAAGACATTTTGTTTTCCCTTTTTGGTTTTTTGAGACAGGGTCTCACTGTGCAGCCCCGGCTGGCCTCGAACTTCTGGAGGTCCTCCTGCCTCAGCCTGGAGAGTGTCAGGATCACAGGCAAGAGCAGGCCTAAGAGAAGGGGAGGAAGCAGCCAGGGCTGGAGGCTGACTGCAGGGTGGAGGGCGGGCACTAGAGTTCAGGAAGATGCGCAGATGAGTGACTGACCCGGGCGTGGAGCAGATGAATGCACAGGTCAAGGAAGCACATTTGGAGGGACGATCTTGCAGGCAATCAGTCACCCTGAAAACAATAAAGATGTCCAGAGAACGGTGTCTCACCGGCCCCCTGCTGGTTCCACACACACAAAGGAATCACCAACAAGCAGGGCAGAATCCAACCTACTAGGGAGGCTGAGGCAGGAAGATTGCAAATCCCAGCCCAGCCTGGGCAGCTCAGTGACTTAATGAGAGCCTATTGCAAAATGAATAAAAAATGGCTGGGGTATAGCTCAGTGCCAAGGCCTGGGATCTTTCCTCAGTACTAGGAAAAAAATAGAGAAATAGCTCAGTGGTACAGCACTTGCCAGGTGTGCACAAGGCCCTGGGTTCACCTGGCCGTGGTGGGGCTCGCCTGTGATCCCAGCACTCAGGAAGCTGAGGCAGGAATTGCCTTCAGTTTGAGGCCAACTTGGATTCACAGTGAGCTAAAGTCCAGCCTGGAAAACATAGCAGGACCCTGTCTGGAAACAACAAAACAAATCTTGGAACCTACCCAAATGCCCATCCTCTGGTGAATGGATAAAGATGATGTGGGGTTTTTATCCAAAGGAGTATCACTGTGTCATAAAGAAGAATAAACCGGAGACATGGCTAGGCAAATGGACACACCTGGAGTCCATTTGCTTAAGGGAAATAAATCAGTCACACGTGTGTGAATACTGCATTGTTTCTCTGCTGTGAGAAATGGAAAGTTTCCCTCCAGCGCTAAGGGAGAGAGAGTGGGAGGGGCTCCTGTGTGCCAGGTCACGCCCAGTAAACTCACAGGAATGATCCTGACGGAAGCAGCAAGGGAAAGCTTTTTGTTTCTTTGTTTGGGGTTGTGGAACAGAGTCTGGCTAGGTAGTTCAAGCTGGTCTTGAACTTACTATGTAGCCTGGGCTGGCCTCAAGCTGGTGGCAGTCCTCCTGCCTCAGCCTCCTGAGAGGTGGGAATACAGGCGTGTGCTACCACGCTTGGCTAGCAGGGAATTCTCTGTTGCCATACACGGGCATGTTTGAGTTGGCCTGCACTGGCGTGAGAGCGGGCCCTGTCTTCCCTGGCGTGTAGGAATGACGACGCCTTCGGTTCCAGCTGCGCCTCTGAAGCGGCCGCTGCCCTTGGGGGGCTCAGGGTCACTCAGGAGCCACAGAGTGGCCCATTACCAGGGCTGCCAGCTGACCCCACCCGAACCCCACCCGCTGCTGCAGCCTTTGGTAGGCAGAGATCAAAAGGGATTTTTCCTGTTCTGCTTCTGGGGATCAAATTCAGAGCCACAGATATCCAAGACAGACACGTCCCAGTGAGCTCCACCCCCAGCCCGGAAGAGAGATTTTTCTACTCCTCTGTGAAACGATGCGGTAGCCCTTTTTTTTTTTTTCTTTGGTTCTGGTTCCATTTTTTGAGACAGGGTCTCACTTCGGAGCCCAGGTTAGCCTTGAAGGGCTAACCTAACAGTGATTCTCCTGCCCCAGCCTCCTGAGGGCTGGGATGGCAGGTGTGCACCAGTCCTATTCATAGAGATAATTGCTGGTCCTGCCACTGGCAAGGTAGGGTGATTAGAAGATTAATTATACAATGAGCCCTCAAGTACAGAAGTTCTTTGCCTGGGGATAGTGGCGCTTTTTTGGTCAAAAACCAGGTGTCACTAGGGGAAAGACAGCTTCAGAGCAAGTGGTGCTAGGAAGCCGAGGATATACCGAGGTTGTGAGTTCGATCCCAGAAAAAAAAGTATGCCAAATGGTGCTAGGAAGACAGGCCATCCACGGGGAAGATTAGATCTAAATCCCTGTCTCTCACTGTGTGCTAAACTAAGATCAAAATGGATCGAAGATCACTATGTTAAGCAGAAATGCTTTATCTGTTGGAAGATAAAATAGGTAAAATTCTTGAAGACACAGACGTAGGCAAGGACTTTCGGAACTGAGTCTCAGTTGCACGTAAAATTGTACCGAGTCACCAAATGGGATCATATCAAACTAGAGAGCTGCTGCCCTGCAAAGGAAACGATGGAGTGAAAAGACAGCCTAGAGAAAGGGAAAGAATTTTATCATCTATTTCTCGGACAGAGGACTAATATCCAGACTATATAAAGAACTCAGAAAAAAGTTAGATCCTCCAACACAAAAGGCTCAATGTTTTACTTATTTTTTGAGACAGGGTCTCAGTATGTAGTCCAGGATGGCTTTGAACGCATGGCAATTCTCCTGCCTCAGCCTCCTGAATGCTGCGATTACAGGCACGTACCACCATTCTCAGCTCTAAAACCCAATTTAAAAAAAAATTGGATGAATGCAATGAATTGACACTTCCCAGAAGAAATGCAAGTGGCCAATAATACAGGAAAAAATGTTCAACATCTCTGACCATTAGAGAAATGCAAATTAAAACAACACTGAGATTCCCTCTTACCCCGAAAGGAATGGCCTTCATCAAGAAATCCAATAATATCGCTGGCGAGGCTCTGGGGGCAAAGAAGCCCTTCCCCATTGATGGTGGGTTTATGGTATAAACTGGTACAACCACTATGGAAATCAGGGCGGAGATTCCTCAAAACACTGAAACCAGAAATTCCATCCCACCCAGGGCTCCCCTTCTGGGTATTTTCCTGCAAGCAAGAAACACATCCTATGATCCGTGCACCCCTGTGTTTATAGCAGTACAATCAGTCGCTAAGTCTGGAAGTGGACTGTATGTCCATCCACAGATGAACAGATAGAGAAAGTGAGGTATTTACACACCAGAATACTACTCCACAGCAAAGATAAAACGAGGCATTTATAGAAAAACGGATCAACCTGGAGACCATAAAATCCAGTGAAAAACTGGGCGTGGCAGTGCATGCCTGTAATCCCAGCACCCAGGAGGCTGAGGCAGGAGGATTGTCCCAATTTCAAGGCCAGCCTGGGCTACAAAGTGAGTTCAAGTTCAGCCAGAACCATATGGTGAAATCCTGCCTCAAAAAAGACCAGATTAACAAAAAATAAATTAGACACGCAGCTTAACTATCCCACTCAAACTGCCAATAAGGAGCAAAGTAAAAGACAGATAACAGGACACTGCAAACACAGATTAGCAAAAAACTGAAAAATGCAGACATTGGCAGCCTACACCTTCCTTGGACGTCTGAGGGCGCCGAGGTTTCCAAGTACCCAGACCTCATTTCATGTGAGAGCGTGCGTCTCTGTTCAGAAACTAGACTGCATTGAATCTGAGGTTGCACTGGTCCTGAAAGTTTTAGTGACTGTATTTTTTAAAATTTAAACTTAGTAAAACTTCTTTTCTCCTCAAAGGTGTGGGGGGTCATAAATCAGGCATGGTGGCACACACCTATAATCCCAGCACTAGGGAGGCTGAGGCAGGAGGATCACCATGAGTTCAAGGCCAGCCAGGGCTACATAATGAGACCCTGTCTCGAAAACTAAAATTAAAAAAAGAAGAAAAAATACATAAAAAGAAAAACAGAACATTAAATAATCAGGAATTAATATTTAAGAAAAATAATAAATCGATAATCAGAATTTAAAGAGCAACTTTGGGAGCCGCTGTCTGCAGGAGCAGCAGGTGAGGTCGGAGGCTCCCAGGACCCACGCGGGACCCGCTGGTGGCCTCGCAGCCCCCGCCCTGCGGTGCTGAGCACATTCCCGCGGGCCTGGGGTGCAGAAGGCCGGGGCTGAGCGGTCCGGACCTCGTGGTCTCTGTGAACAGGGTCGATCACATTCCTGCGGCCCGCGAGGCGCGACTGCAACCCCAGCGGACCACGCTGGAAGCAGGTGGCAGTGCACGCTCCCTTCAGGCCCCAAGCGACCTTGCCAGCCGCCCAGGGTCACCGGCGGGTGTCGCCTGCCCGTCCCGGCCAGCGGCTCGGCTCCGCGGGCAGGATGGGGGCGGCGGCCGGCAGCGCAGGGCCCAGGCGGCTGCAGACACCGGCCTGAGCCGCAGCTACTGTTGGGCGAGCAGCGCTTCCTGCGGCACCGCCTTTGTGACCCCCCACCCGTGGGCTCTGGGCCCCCTGGGACCGCTTTGGACAGCCGCCAGGTACTACGCAAGGTTTTTTTTTTTTTTAAACAGGACTCTGGGCGGGTTTTTTGCTTTTCTTTTCTTTTCTTTGTTTGTTTGTTTGTTTGTTTGAGACAGGGTCCTGCAGCGTAGTGCAGGCTGACCTTGAACGCATTACGTCCTCCAAACTGGCCTCAAACTTCTAGTGATCCTTCTGCCTCAGCCTCCCAAGCGCCCCGGGCCAGGACTCCGGATTTTAGCCCAGTACCTCTGAGGCACAGGAGCATGGCTGCTCTGTCTCCTCCCACAGATCCGGAGGGCCAGGAGGCCAGTGCAGCAGGGACAGGGCGCCCCCGCCCGCGCCGGCGGCGGGAAGCAGAGAGGAAACCGGCCTGGGCGGGAAGGACCCCGGCGGCGCCTTCTTCTCCGAGGCCTCGGGCGCTGTGAGGCTCGTGTCGGCGTCACTCGCCCATCACAGTGCCCTCAGAGGGTCTCTGTCCCTGTGAACGTGGGCTTCAGGGACCTCATCTGCCCCTAACCTGCACCCCGGGCGCCTGGGGCAGGCTCCGGCCTCTGGGGTGCGCGGTGGACATTTGCTGAAGGGAGAAACGTGCAGCGCCAGTTTCTTTCCGGGAAAGAAGTCCACGCTGTGTTTTTATTAAGTGACATAGAGCCGGGCTGGTGGTGCACACCTGGAATCCCAGCAGCGGGCGGCTGAAGCAGGAGCGTGGTCAGAAGTTCAAGGGCAGCCTGGGCTACTTGGTTTCAAAAAACCGAAAAAAAACAAAACCAAACAAATAAAAGGGCTGGGAATACACTCCGTGCCAAGGTCCTGGGTTCAATCCCAAGCACTGGGGGGAAAAAGGAAAAGAAAAGAAAAAGAAAACATAATCATTTCCCACCCCTCCTCCTCCCTTTCCTCCTCTCCCTCCTCCTGCTCCTCCTCCTTCTATTTTCTTTTTGAGACAGGGTCTTGCTACGCAGTTCAGGCTGGCCTTGAACTCACAGCAATACCTCTACCTCAGCCTCCTGAGTGCTGGGATTACAGGCATGTGATACCTCACCTAACTCAAATTGCTTCTTTCATGCAAAAATATATCTTTATGCAATATCATAAATATCCTCCCAGCACAATGCATAGAAATCCAACTGGTGCTTTCCTTACATCACCTTTACCTGGATACACTTACTGTATGGAATACAATGTACCCATTAAAAAACAGAAAAGAAAATCAATGAATGAATATATGATATGAGTGGACAGGGCAAATCACTTGAGTCTGGCATAGTTTTTGAAGTGAGATGTGTGGGTCAAAGCTTACAAAATGAGTGATTGAGTTTTGTGCCATTTGCAGATGGAGGGTACCAGAAGATTAACTCTGCCCCAAGGGACCAGGGTCTCACTCTGACTGTTATTCGTTGTGCTGGGCTGTGATCTTCTCCTACTGAGTCCATGAAGTCCTTGGTTTTCCTTTCTTCAAAACCTTGTGAGTACTGAACTTCTGGCTCTTTCTGTTTTAGTTAATTAATTTATTCTGAGACAGAGTCCAGCCAGTTCAGGCTGGCTTTGAACTGACTATGTAGCCCAGGCTGGCCTCAAGCTTGCAGGGATCTTCCTGCCTCAGCCTCCCAAGTGCTAGCACTACAGGCATGGGCCACCATGTACAACTCTGGGCTCTGTGTTTCATTTTTAGAGCAATTCTTTTTTTTTTTCCAAGACAAGTTCTCGCTGTTCAGGCCCAAACCTTCAACTTAATATATAGCCCAGGTTGGCCTCAAACTCAGTGCAGTCCTCCTGCCTCAGCTTTCCAAGTACTGGGACCACAGGCCTAGAGCAATGCTTTATATTGAATTCTGTGACCCAAGCCAGAGGGCGGGAAGGAGAGGGAGGGCGGGAGCAGCCTTTCCGATGGCTGTGGACTGGATGTTCTGTGGATTCCACAGTTAATCCCAGGTCCTGGCCAGATGCCGGTGTGGTGGCCCTTTCCCCTCCACTGGACCGAGAGAGGATTCGGGGCCGAGGTTCAAGCCAGGGACCCCCCTCAGCGTGTCCCCAGATCCTTCTGGCCTGGTGTTGCTCTGGCCTGTAGGAGTCTGCCAGAAAGAAGCTGTTTTGAGACAGGCTCTCACTCTGCTCTTTGGGCTGTCCTAGAACTCACTGTGTAGCCCAGGCTGGCCAATCAGGTGCTCTGCCTGCCTCAGCTTCCTGAATGCTGGAGTTACAGGCGAGCACCACCACACCCGGCCAAAAAACCTTGGATCTGAGAACTCAGTGATGTGGGTCCGAGGGATGAGCCTGGGGGTAGGGCTCGCCCTGCAGAGGAGGAGAGGCTGGGCCCCACCCGCACTTTGGTGAAAGTGACCATGGGCTTGTGTGTGTGTGTGTGTGTGTGCAATTCTGGAGTTCAAACCCAGGGTCTTTGCACTGAGCTGCATTTCCAGCCTTTTTAACTTTATTTTGTGACAGGCTCTTGCTAAGTCACTCAATTGCCCAGTCTGGGCTTGCTCCTGTGAGCCTCCTGCCTCAGCTTCCAGAGGGCTGGAACTGCAGGTGTGTGTCGCTGCACCCAGCATGGTCTTGTTGTGTGACCAGTCCACTCCAGGGTTCTGACCATGATGGTTCTTTTTTTATTTTTTAAATTCTAAATGTAGATAAACAGTTTGTGTTGGGTTGAACCCAGGGCCTCTCCTGCTAGGCTAGTTCTACGCCCCAGATTTTTCTGACTGTGCTGCCCGAGCTGGTCTCAAAACCCCGGGCCCAAGCAGTCTTTCTGCCTCGGCCTCCTCAGTCGCTGGATGATAGACTACTCGCCCTGCTAGGCGGCATCTGCTCTTATGGATGATGATTCAGAGGATGCCAAGGCCCTGCGTGGGTGCCTGTGGGAGTGGGATGGAGGCTTCTGGAGGGCGAAGCTGCCACAGACACACGTGGGACCCCTGCAGCCCACACTTGGCCCTCTGGAGCCCTGGCACGCGGGCACCTTCCAGAGCCTCCAAAGGGCCAGGGCAGCGGGCTGGCTCGGGCTGGGGCTCAGATCCCACGCAGCACAACCTCGTGGAGGGAGGAGCAGACCGCCTCCTGTGCCAGGACCCCAGGGCGCCAGGGCCACCCGCATTGGGTCTTGCTGTCCCCTGTGGCGCTGGCGTCCTGCCTGGAACTGCTGCCCCTGCTGTGTGCCCTCTGGTTCATCCACAGAGAGCTGTCCTGGGGCCGGGCTGGGGCCCTCAGCTGCGCTGTGCGGGCAGCTGGTGCCGGAAGCCACGAGTCGGAGGGACCCTGTCCTGAGCAGCTCCATTCCTGCTGCCCCACCCTTGCCGCACAGATGAGCAGGGAGCTCATCCCTGGCCACAGAGCCACGATGCCACCACCGAGTTTCCAGCTTTTCCTTCCCTTTTGGGGGAACTGGGTCCTGAGCTCAGGGCCTTTGTACTGAACTGCACCCTGGCCCTTTTAGTTTTAGTATAGTTCCCTCAGTGCTGGAACGGAAGCTGTGAACCCCTCACTGTGCTCTGGGTGGCGGCTCTCGTGCCAGGCACTCTTAGTGTGACCAGCTCTTCCTGGCTTTCCCAGAGCTGTCATGGTTTTGAGTCTCAAAGTCCCACCTCCTAGCAAGGACAAACCAAAGGTCCTCGCCTAGAGCAAAGTGAGTGAGTCACCTGTCCCAGGGACAGAATCTCAGGGGTGCCAATATACTCAGTAATGGAGAGAGACTACATTTTAATAGAATAGTTAAAAAGTAATGAATGTGAATGGAAAAACATCTATGATGAGCAAAATAAAATGTCACCATCTCCCAGCATGTTTTTTTGTTTTGTTTTGTTTTTTTGAGACAGGGTCTCACTATGCAGCTCAGTCTGGCCTTGAACTCACTGTGTAGTCCAGGCTGCTTTGGAACTTGCAGATTCTCCTGCCTCAACCTCCCAAGTGCTGGCATCACGAGTGTGCACCACTGGGGCTAGCTTCCCCCAGCAAGTTTGGGTGACAGATAAGAGAAGGCAGATGTGCAGGGCAGCCTTGGGAAATGTCCAGTGGGTCAGGAAGAGGGAGCCCTGGCTTTCTTTCTTCTACCCCTTTGCCCCAGAGAACTTTCTGGTCCTCCTTGACTGGGAATGAGTGGACAGCTGGGTGCAGGGCAGGAGGAGCAGCTGTGGGTGGAAGGAGGAACAGCGCTGGCTTCGGAGGAGACACAGGGTGGGATCCCCTTGAAGGAAGTGTGTGGCTCAATCAAGACAGGCCAGCATGAGAGAAAGGCAAGTGTTTTCTGTTAAGATCTGCAGGATAGAGGACCAGCTCCACCACAGTAAGTAGCCCAGGCTGGCCTCAAGCTCACAGTGATCCTCCTGCCTCGGTCTCCTGAGTGCTGGGATTACAGGTCTTGGGCAGGAAATGTTTGGAGACACCCACCCCTTTGCTGTAGAGACTGCAGACCCAGTGCTTGGCTTGGAGTAGGAGCCAGCGACAGGCGGATGCTTCTGCCTGACTGGGTGGGCCCCCCTCCCCCCTTCCCGCTCCCCACTCCCCTAGCCCCGATTTAGATTTGCAGTCCTCACGGGCTGCCGGGTGGGCATACCCCAGGCTGCTGGCATCAGGGGCCTGTCTGAGTAGCCTCGGTTGCTCCCTGTCCTCATGGGAGGGATATGGCCTCCTGAGTTAGCACTGTGGCTTCGCCACTAGCGGGCACTTTGTGTGCACTCTGGGAGAGTGAACTCTGGTTTTGTCCCTGAATCCATTGCCTTCTGGCTCCCTGTGGCCCAGAGAATGGCACCGCCATCCCACTCAACTGATCGAGATAAACAAACTTTGTTTTGAGACAGAGTTTCACTGTGCAGTCCAGACTAGCCTTGAACTCACTTTGCAGCCCAGGCTGGGCTCGAACTTGTAGTGATTCTCCTGGCTCAGCCTCTGGAGTGCGGGGATGACAGGTGTGTGCCACCTTGCCTGGCTAAGTTCACATGTCAAGTTTTGGATTAGTAGATGCCTAACACAGCGTGGAGAACTGGTGCTTGCACATGTCAATTCTTAATCCTCTCTACTTCCCTGTCCCCCTGGTTGGGCTAAATCCCTATTAATATGCACAGATTTCTTTCTTTTCCTTCCATCTCACCCATCAGTGAGTAAGATGGACTCAGACCCACTGGGGATGTCTGTATTTGGAGGCAGGTTCTCATTAAATTGCTAAATTATCCAGGCTGGGCTCAAACTTGTGATCCTCCTGCCAAAGTGCTGGAATTATAGGTGTGAGCCACCATGCCCAGCTTTATTTTTTATGTATGTATGTATGTATGTATGTATGTATGTATGTATGTATGTATTTAGGGACAGGGTCTTAAGAAGTAGCCCAAGCTAGCCTCGAACTCTCAGTGATCCTCCTGCCTCAGCCTCCTGAGTTCTGGAATTACAGGCATGCACCAGCACACCCAGCTATCCTTATTTTTCAGTTGGAGACAAGGCTCACTAAGTTTCCCAGGCTGCGTTCAAACTTGTGGTTCTCCTGCCTTAGACTCAGAGTGCTAGGGTTAAGGTGTGAGTGACCATGCCCGACTATCACAAAAATGTACATGTCCTGGGTTTGATTTATGTTGTAGTGGTCTTGGATTCTGAATCTTCACCAGGGTCAGTGGCCTGCCACCAGAGGATAAAACAGTGTCGCCTCAGTACCAACACTGTGTCATCTTTTTTCCATACTGGCGACCAAACTCAGAGGCACTGCATCACTGTGTCACATCCCCAGCTGTTTATCAGCAGCAGCATTGTGATTCTGAGACAGGGTCTTGCTAAATTACACAGGCAGGAGTTGAGTTTTTATCCTCCTGCCTCAGGCTCCCAAGTGCTGGGATCCCAGACATGCACCCCCACACTGGCTCTGAGACTCTTTGGTAGTCTTGTCTAAGGCCCCAAAATTCTAAAAGAGACTATCTCTAGTTGACTCACAGAAAAGTCTGCAGGTCACCCAGGAGATTATAAATTTAGATTACATTTTCCTTTTTTTTTTTTTTTTTTTTTTGAGTTAGGTTTGATTTTATGCTCAAAACACAGGTGGCAAAGCTAGAATCCTGGGAGAGGTTCAGAGTTGTACCGATAAAAGCAGTAGTTTTTGGAAAAATGGTCTAGAAAAATCACTAAATAGACAAATGTCTGCAGCTCTCAACAAAACAAGCAACAGTTTAGACTGTGAAAATCTTATTACTCTGGAAATAAGATCTTTTAGTTTGTCGTTAGGATGCTTTAGAATGTCGTTAGTGCATTCCCCTAAAGATGTTGAATCTTAAAGGTGGAAATTACATAACACCTTTCTGAACAACCGAAGGGTCACAGCTGAAGTTAAAGAAGAAATCAGATAGTTTCTAGAATTGAATGATAATACCAGTACAGCATACTAGAATTTATGGGACCCAATGAAAGCAGTCTTATGAGGGAAATTTATAGTGGTCAATTCTCATATCAGGAAAACAGACTGAGCTCAAATATACAACTTAATGTAGAACCTCAAGCTTCTAGAAAAAGAGCAAGTTGAGCCCAAAGCTCGTATGAGGGAAGAAATTATAAAGATCACAGCAGAAATTAGTGCAATGGAGACTAAGAAAACAATACAAAGAATCAATGAATTGAAGAGTTGGTTCTTTGAACAATTAAATAAAATTAATCTTAAATAAAGTTGACAAACCCTTATATAAAAAAGGAAAGAAAAAATTCAAATCCATGGAACTAAGAATGAAAAGGGTGAGTTTGCAATGGATCCTGCAGAAATCCAGATCAATACTTACTTCAAAAACTTGTATTCTAATAAGATGGAAAATGCAGAAGAAATGGACAGATTCTTAGATATATATGAATTACCAAAGATGAATCAAGAAGCTATAAAAATTCTAAATAAACCAGGATGTAATTAAAAACCTTCTAACAAATCAAAGCTCAGGCCCTGATGGATTCACTGCTGAATTCTGTGAGAAATTTCTACAAGACCTAATGTGGCTACTTCTCAAACTCTTTAATGAAATTGAAAGGGAAGCAACACTTCCAAATTCATTCTTGGAGCCAAGTATTATATTGATACCAAAATCAGAGAATGATACAACCAAAAAAGAGAACTATAGACCAGTCTCCCTAATGAACATAGACACAATCTCAATAAGATACTGGCAAACAGAATGCAGCAAATCATCAAAAAGATTATACTCCATGACCAAGTGGAATTCATGCCCTCAGGATAGTTCAACATACACAGATCAATAAATGTAATGTGCCATATTAACAGAGCTGAGGACAAAATCCATCTGATTATCTCTATAGATGCAGAAAAAGTATTCGACAAAGTCCAATACCCATTCATGATTAAAAAAAAAAAAACCCTACAGAAAATTGGAATCAATGGTCTTTATCTTAGTCTGATAAAAGCCATCAATTACAAACCAACAGCTAACATCATACTAAATGGACAAAAATGGAAAGTTTTTACTCTAAAATCAGGAACAAGACAAAAGTATCCACTGTCAACACTTTCGTTCAGTGTAGCTCTGGAAACACTAGCCAGAGCAGTAAGACAAGAGAAAGAAATAAAAAGCAATAAGGACAGGAAAGGAAGAAGTTAAATTATCATTATTTGTGGGTGACATGACACTCTATATTGAAGACCCCAAAAACTCCACCAAAAGACTTCTAGATTTAATAACCAAAACTCAGACCTCAATAACCTTCTTGTACACAAATAACAAACTCACTGAGAAATTAGGGAAACATCACCTTTCAAAATAACATCCAAAAAAATGAAATACATAGGAACCAATCCAATGAAGGAAGTAAAAGACCTGTACATTGAAAACTATAGCACTCCAAAAAGAAGATCAAAGTGGGTATCAGAAAATGGAAAGATATCCCTTGTTCTTGGATAGGAAGTACCAATATAGTGAAAATGGCCACACTCCCAAAATTGTTATACAGATGTAACGCAATTACGATCATAATACCAGTAGCATATCTCACAGAACTAGAGAAAACAATCTTAAAATTCATTTGAAACCAGAAGAGAACTAGAATAATAAAAGCATTTCTAGGCAACAAAGGCAAGGCAGAAGGCATCACATACCTAGACCTGAAATTAACTACACAGATATTGTGATAAAAACATGATAAAAACAGCACAGTACTGGCAAAATAACAGACTAGAGGAGCAACGAAACAGATTAGAAGACACAGAAACAACTCCAGACACACTCAGCCACTTTATCTTTGATAAAGGAACTGAACATTTTCACTGGAAGAAAGACAGCCTCTTTAATAACTGGTGCTAGAAAAACTGGCTCTCTAGATACCAAAGACCAAAAACTAGACCCATGTCTATCACCATGTACTAAGCTAAAGTTAAACGTTTCAAAGATCTAAATATTAAAACAGAAACACTAAATATACTGAAAGAGAAAGAAGGTAGAAATCTTGAAGACATTGGTGTAGGCAGGAACTTCATGAACAAAACCTTGATTGCACAGGAACTATCACAAAGAATGAACAACTGAGATCTCATCGTATTAAAAACTTTTGCACAGCAAGAGAAACCACTAACAGAGTGAAGAAAAAACCCACAGTGTGAGAAAATAATTTGTCAGCTGTTCCTCAGACAAAGGACTAATATCTAGAATATATAAAAAGCTAAAATTTTTAAGAACCAAATTTAAAGAACCAATTAAAAAAATGGCCATCTGAAATAGACACTTCCCAGATAAAGAAATACAAGAGGCAAATAAAATATGAAATGACATCACTGGTCATTTGAGAGATGCAAATTAAAATAATGCTGAGATTCTATCTCAAGCCAGAAAGAATGGTTAGTATCAAGAAATCAACTAATGGCAAATGCTGGCAGGGCTGTGGGGAAAAAGGAACCCTTCTCCTCTGTTTGTGGAAGTGTAGACTGGTGTAACCACCATAGATCAGTGTGGAGATTCCTCAAAAATCTAGGACTAGTTGGGGCTAGGGATTTAGCTCAGTGGCACAAGCACCTGCCTGGCAAGCACAAGGTCACGAGTTCGATCCCTGGTACAAAAAACAAAACAAAACAAAACAAAACATAAAACAAAACAAACAAACTAGGACTAGAGGTCCCATTTGACCCATCTATTCCCCTCTTAGTATCCTCCCAAAAGAATGAAAAGCATCATACCACAGTGATATATGCACACCTGTTTATAGCAGCACAGTTTATAATAGCTAAATCTTGGAAACAGCCCAAATGCCCATCAACTGATGAATGGATAAAAGAAATATGTGTTTTTTTTTAAAAATCTGATGTACTATTACTCATAAAGAAAGATAACCTCGAGACATACTAGGTAACTGGGTGCACCTTGAGGCCACACTCCTCAGTGAAATAAATCGGACACACACGTGTAAATACCACATTGTTTCTGTGGTGTGAGAAACTGAAAGTGTAAATGAGGACCAAAATGTAAAGTAAACACTAGGAAATGGGGCGAAAATGTTCAAATGAGAAGAGAAACTAAGGAGGAGGCTGGGAGAAGGAAAGGGAGAGAAAAGGAGAAAAAACAATGGAAGGGGAAAAATGAGAAACAGTTTTTGTAAATGGGGAGAAGAGGGGTTGAAGGGGGGAGGGGGATGGGAAAAAAGAGGAATCAAGACATTTCACGTAGAGGTACAAATTCCCTGTGATGAAGGTGACCATAACGTATGACAAACATGTACAAATAAAAAAACCAGTGTGGCCAGACATCTATGTGACCAACACACATAAAAGCTACTTAAGCTGAGAGGGAGCGAGCAGTCCATCAAAGGGGCAGGAGACCACGGAGAGCTCAGGCAGCAGGGGCCACGCAGATTGAATGGACAGCTGGCTGGAGACCCAGAGCCACGCAGTGTCACAGAAGCCAAGGGTAAGAGGCGTGTCAAGGAAGGGACATTAATCAAAAATGCCAAAGCTAAATTGGCGGCACACACCAGTAACCCCAGCATTCGGGAGGCTGAGGCAGGAGGGAGGCAGGAGGCAGGACAGTTGCAAGTTTGAGCTCAACCTGGGCAATTTAACGATTTTTGGGAGTTTCTCTCAAAATAAATACAAACATTTTAACACACTGGAGGCGTCATCCAGTGTAAAGCCACTGGCTCAGTCACCAGCACCAATGCGCAGAAAGTCCTAACTACCGAAAGCGTGAGAAGGGGGCTTGTGAAAGGCAGAAGGCTGTGGGTCACCAGAGCGCCGTTTCCGAGGCTGCCCAGGAGCAGCAGCCTCCCTGAGACTGGGCTCGAAGGCCAGTGCTCTTGGGCAGGGACCTCCCTTGGCTCGAAGGGCAGGTGCCTTCTGTCCCCAGTGTGTCTCTTGGCGGCGCTGCACAATGACATCCGTTTCTTAGGCTTCTGCCTCCTGACTCCCTTCATCTCTCCTGCGCCCACTTCCTGCCTCCCTAGCACAGAGACCTTGACTGTTCTTTACCCAGTAAGGGTGGAGAGAGTGACACTGGGGAACGCATCCCAGAGTTGGGGCAGAAGTTGCAAACAGTCCCCGTTAGTCCTGGAGAAGACAGAGACACTGGTTCTGGCTGTCCTGGCCTTTTGCTGGGCCATCATCATCATCGTCGTCATCATCGTCATCGTCATCATTATTATTTGAGACAGAGCCACACAGTGTTGTTCGGGCTGACCTCGAACTCGAGCCTCAGCGTCCCGGTGCTTGGATTGCAGGCATGCACCACCATGCCAGGCATGGGCTGTTCTCCCCTTGGGTCTGTCCTGTGCACTGCACAGTGCTCACAGTGTGCTGGCCTCTGCCCAGCAGGTGCCAGCTCTACCCTTCAGCCCCCACGGCGACAACTGAAAGTCTCTAGACTTGAGGCAAAGCCTGGCTTTGGACCCTGCTCATTCTAGCGCTTTAACTGGAGCGGCGAGGGTGCTGGCAGAATCACACTGGAGGCGTGGGGCCGCACGGGGTGCACGACACTGACACCAGCAAAGGGGCTGGTCCCTGGCCCTGCCACCTGCGGTGCCCTCAAAGGGCGCCCCTGACCACCCTCTGACCCCACAGCTGATCCCTTATAGCCCAGCATAAGAGGGTCGGAGGGGCCTCGGGAAGACGCTGAGGGGAGGTGAACGTAAGTGACGCTCTTAGTCGTAGTCATAGCGATAGGGCATCTGCAGGAGCCGCCTTCTTCAGAACCCTTAGGAAGGGAAAGTGGTTAAAGGTTGTTTCTTCTGTTTTCCCCCGGAGCCCACGTTTGCAGTCTGCAGTGTTTCTGTTTCCTGTGTGGAGCTGTGCGTGCCTGAGCACCGGTCATTCATCTCCTCCCCGTTCCCTCCTCCCCACCTCTCCATCCCCTTCCCATTAGGAGTTTTGGTTTGATTAGGTCTTTTAAACTTTATTCTATTTTTATTTTGTGGTGATGAAGATTGAACCCAGGGCCTTGTGCGTGCAAGGCAAGATCTCCACCCACCAAACCACACCCCTGCCCTTGATTAGTTTTTTGAGATTGTGTCTCTCCATGTAGTTCAGACTGGCCTTGGACTCACTCCGTAGCCCAGCTTGGCTGTGAACGTGCAGTGGTCATCCTGCCTCAGCCTCCTGAGGGCTGGGATCACAGATGTGTGCCCCCACGACTGGCATCAACGCTGGTGGGCACATGCACACCCTCATCCAGCCACACATCTTGGTTTTGTTTGTTTTTTTCTTTTTGCACTTGTGAGCTCCTGTAAGCCAGCAAGTGCTGCTCCCCAGAGCTACACCCTCAGCCCCCTTCCCATCTCACTACTTCCTGTTATCCTCTGTTTTGCTCTTTGTATTTTAGGTTTCTCATCTAAGAGAAACCATGCGATACGTAGGCTCGTGTGTCTGATTTATTTTCACTGGACTTTATGGTCTCGAGGTCCATCCGTTTTTCTATAAATGACTCATTTTATCTTTACTGCAGAGTAGTATTCTGGTGTGTGAATCCCACACTTTCTCTATCCATTCATCTGTGGATGGACATACAGTCCGCTTCCAGACTTAGCGACTGTGATTGTACTGCTATAAACACAGGGGTGCACAGATCATACGATGTGTTTCTTGCTTGCAGGAAAATACCCAGAAGGGGAGCGCTGGGTGGGATGGGATTTCTGGTTTTAGTGTTTTGAGGAATCTCCGCCCTGATTTCCATAGTGGTTGTACCAGTTTATACCATAAACCCACCATCGATGGGGAAGGGCTTCTTTGCCCCCAGAGCCTCGCCAGCGATATTATTGGATTTCTTGATGAAGGCCGTTCCTTGCAGGGTAAGAGGGAATCTCAGTGTTGAGGGTCTACCTCTGTGATTCAGGCTGACCTTGAACTCAGTATGTAGCCCAGATTGGCCTCAACTTGTGGTGATTCTCTCGCCTCAGCCTCCTACACAGGCATGTGCCACCATGCCCAGCATATTGTTTCATGTATTTATTGACCATTTTTAAACCTCGTATCCAGCCACAAGGTCACGTCTGGCCCTTCTAAGTTTCAACCAAATCACAGGGGATGAATGAAGCAGTTTTGCTGTGAGTTCAGAAACCAAGACAGGGAACTTTCGGTAATGCTGAAAATGGAAGTAATCCTGTCTCCTTCACACTGGACTCTGTCCCCATACTGTTTTGCTGTTGTCTTTTTAAGGACAGGGCCTTACCAAGTTACTTGCTTGCCTATGCTGGGCTCAAATTGGTGATCTTTCTGCCTTATCAGAGTACTTGAATTCCAGGCCACCAAATCTGTCTTTGAAGTAATTCTTCACTTAACAAAATAAAATCAAATGTCTTTCATTTTTCAAACCAGAAACTTAATACTTTCTCCATGGAAGATGAAGATGATTTCTAATGCACCTCAAAAGTTTTCAGTTTTTTTTTTTGAATATAAGATCTCTTTACACAGTGCAGGCTGGCCTTGAACTTGAAGGGATCCTTCTGCTTCAGCCTCCCAACTGCTGGGATTATAAGTGTGTGCCAGCACGTCTGGCTCAGCTTTACTTTATATATTGTATCATAAACATGTTTCTATTGTTATGTGATTTTCATAAATGCTGCTTAAATGTCTGTTAAAATATTTTTTCTGTTTTTATAAATGCTTTTATTTGAGCCAGGGTCTTGCTATGTAGTTTCAGCTTGCCTGAAACTTACTTTGTAGCTCAGGTGGGTGAGACTCATGGTGATCCCCTGCCTCAATTTCCCTTGAGTCCCGGGATCATAGGTGTGTACTATCACGCCCAGTTTGTGAATGCTGTTTTTAAAAAGTCACTGCAGAGGGTCTAATTTATCTGTAAAGTGTCTTTTCTTTTTCTTTCTTTCTTTCTTTCTTTCTTTCTTTCTTTCTTTTCTTTTCTTTCTTTCTTTTCTTTCTTTCTGAGTCGGGGCTCACTCCGTAGTTCAGGCTGGCCTTGAACTCACTCTGTAGCCCAGGTGACCTTGGACTCTCAGTGACCCTGGTGCCTCAGCCTCCCAAATGCTGGGATTCTAGATGAGCTTTAGAGTTGTTTAGCCTAGAATCGGGCATGGTGGTGCACGCCCATAATCCCAGCCTTGTGGGAGCCCGAGGCAGGGGTACTGTAGTTACCGTCAACCTGGGCAATTATTTAGTGAGTCTTTGTCTCACAACAAATAAGATAAAAGAACTAGAGATGTAGCTTCCTGGGGAGGCTCACTGTTCAATTCCCAGGCTTGCAAGACAAAAAAAAAGGTCTCTGCAGCCTCCACGGTTCCCCAGAAGGGAGCAAGAGGCCCGGGCTGGAGGAGCCTACCAGACCAGGGGCCGAGGTGAGGGCGGGCAGAACCAGAGGAGAGGGGATTGAACCAGCAGGAGAGCCGGCCTGCGCAGGTTTAGGTGGGCAGGGCTTCCCACCCTAGGGCGGGAGCTAACGGACCAGGTGAGCAGGGTGGAGAGCAAGAGGGGGGCGGCGGCTGAGCCGGGCTTGGGTATAAAGCCCGCTCTGCCCTCCGTGGGCACACGCTTTGCGACTCCTCTGGACTGAAGGCTGGCTGCCTCTGTCACAGGTAAGAGGGCTGCAGCGGGTTCTCAGGGGTCTGGGGCTCCGCTCCACCTGGGGTCGTGGATCGTGGATTGTGGGTCGTGGATCGTGGGTCGTGGGTCGTGGGTCGTGGGTCGTGGATCTTGGTCAAGCGGGGGACTCGGGGTCCCCTGTGCAGCGGGGATGGCGAGTGATATCCAGCAGAGCAGCCAGCCCGCGGGTCCTGTGTGGCACAGAATCCCCACGCCCAGGGTCCTGTGGGTCGCAGGGTCCCCACGCCCAAGGTTCCAGCTACTGGCGATCTCGGGGCCACGCGGACGGCTCTACAGCTATGTGTCAGGAAAGCTTGGTTCATCAGGCTCCATTCTGGTCTGGACTAGAAGCCAAGTTGCCACTCAGGCAGTGCACAGTGCTGGCTTGTGCTCCTCATCTGCAAATCCAGGGAAAATGGCTCAACAATTTAGGGTTATGGAAATCATGGGAAGCAACTTTTTGGCATCCCCCGTGGACGGAATGTTGTGGGTGACTGCAGGGCATGGAGATGGTGGTGTCCAGCTTAGGGGTGCTGGTGGTGAAGGTCCCACAGCACAGATCTGGGTTCATTGTGGCCAGCACGTTTCTGCAGCTCTCCAGGACCCCAGGGGTACCGAGGCTCCTTTCCACCTCTGCAGTCAAAGGGAGGGTGCAGACAGGGTGCTGGGGCCTTAGGAGCCTCTGGAGTTGCTCTGTGGGGTAAATGAGGCAGCCACTTGCCCTCCTGCTGTGACTTTAGATGGGGAGAAGATAGACCCTGTCCAGCAGTGGGGCCAGCTCAGCCTTAGGGGAGGGGAGGTGTTCCCCACAGGCAGCTTTCTGCCTTCCTTTTTCTTTTTGAGATGAATCTCACGAGGTAACCAAGCTGGCCTTGAATTTGCCATGCGGCTCAGGCAGCCTTTGGACTCTTTTACCTTACTGCCTCAGCTCCTAAAGGACCATCTAGGAGCTTTGTGAGGTGACGATGCCTGCCCTTCTCTCTGGCTGGAGGTTTCAGCAAGAATGAGAAGCATTCGAAAGCTGTAGGTTTACAGGGTTTGGTGCACACGCCTATAATTCCAGCACTCAGGAGGCTGAGGCAAGAGAACGTTGTGAGTTTGAGGCTAGCCTGGCTTACTTAGTGAGACCCTATTCTCAAAAAAACACAAAAAACAAAAAAGCCAAAGAAATTGCAGGGGCAACTTCAGTGGACATTCAGTGGGAAAGAACACTCACCATACAGGGAGAAATTAAATTTTATGTAAGAAAGGATAGCAATCCTACTAACATTTCCAGCGGTCATCTCATTTCCCTCTTGGCAATGCCCAAACAACCTTTGTTGTCTTTTCTGTTTTTTGTTTGTTTGTTTGTTTGTTTTCTTTCAGGCTGGCCTTGAACTTTTGGGGGATCTTCTGGCCTCAGCCTTCTGAGTGCTGGGACTATAGTCATGCACCATGCACGGTCTCCTTTTTCTCTTTCTGTTTTTTGAGACAGAGTCTTACTGTGTGTTTCAGGCTGGCCTTACTCTCTGTGTAGCCCAGGCAGCCTCTCTCATGTCAATCCTCCTGCCTCAGCCTCCAGAATGCTGGCTGGGATCACAGGCATTCGACACTGCCTGGCCAGTCCTTTCCTGGTTTTCTTTTTTTGGAACTGGTTCCGAGCTAGAATCTTCACACTGAGCTAGAGTCTCAGATTTTTAAAAATGTTTTTTAAAAATTTTGAAACAGGGCTTTTAATTTGGCCAGGTTTGGCTCGAATTTGAAATCTTCCTGTCTTGGCTTCCCAGAGCACTGGAATTACAAGCGTGCACCACCACACCCTGCTGGTGATTAAGTTATTTAATCAGCTCCATCTCCCAATCTGCTGAGGGACAACCTGAGAAGCAGAAGCTCCACTGAATCTGGAGTTAAAATGTGACCTTGCCTTCAAGCACAAAAATATTAGCAAAAGTCAGCTTTGCCTCAAGGGGAATTCAGGCTTAGCGGGTGGGGGAGTGAGGTATCCCACTGTGTTCCTCTAGATGAGATTGCTCTCTAGAGTCCCACCTAGGTGACACATCTGGGTGGGATTTTGAGCAGCAGTGCTTGGGCACACCTATAATCCCAGCAGGAGACTAAGCAGAAGGATCACTGCCAGTTCGAGGCCAGCCAGGAGACCCTTCAAACCCAGTACCTCCAGTAAGAGGGTGCCCATCTCAGTCGGAAGATGACCCGGGACTGAGTTCAGGGCCCTCCACCTTCCTTGGCTCTGCCCCATTTTGCAGAGTTACCAGAACTGGACTGGAAGTTGTGGATTCAGGTTCCCAATGCACGGGTGTGAGGACATGCTGACTTGAGGGTCCCTCCCACTACCCAGAGCCTGGGGGGGCCCTGGGTGACACCTGATGAGATTCACTCTGCCAGTGACCATCTGTTCACTCAGCTCAAGCTGCTTGACCTGGAGGGTTGCAGGGCCGTTTGTTGGGTCAGCAGAGATTTCCCATTGAGTCCCTGGGAGGTAGATGCCTGGTGAACAAGACCCAGGTGCGGCCTGCAGACTACAGAAAAGGTGCAGCTACATAACAGTGTGAGGGGTGGTGAGTTTGAAGGAAAGGAAAGGCAGGTGAAAGAAGGGGCTGGGCACCTGCCAAGTGGCCAGGGCCACCCTCCTCTAGAAGGTGACATTGGAACAGAGACTGGAGCCCAGCCTTAGAAGCACTGAGTGCAAATCCCTGTCCACCCAGGAGAGGCGACCGGGAGGCCAGCCCTGGGGCAAGCGCTTGCTGGCTGAGGCTGAGACCTCGGGGAGGCTGGCGGGGCAAGTGGAGAAAGCAGGAAGGCATCCGCTGTGCTGTGAGTGGGATAGGAAGTCTCAGGAGGAAAGGCCTGCGTGTGAATTCCACTTCTGCCCATTCCTTGGCTATGTTTGTTGGAGAACAGAGCAGAGAGGCCAGAGTGGGTGCTTATGACCCTAGAAAAAGTCCTTAGCTTCTAGGACTTGCAGAGGTCACAGAACAGGAAGGAGGGGGATGGGGCCAAGCCCACATGCTAAGAGGTGGACAGAAGTCACTGCCTGAAGGATGGCTGCAGGTGGAGCCACTGGAAGGGTTTTCTGATGCACAGATGTGGAGTTGGAAGGAGGGCAAGGAGGGGGGTTCAGATTAAGGCTCTAAGAGCTTTTGGTTTGAGCTACTGGGTGATTCGTTGTAAGCTGGGGGAAGCTTGGAGTCAGTGGAGGGTAGAGTTCAGGTATGACCAGTGTGCAAGCTGGGGACCGTGTGTCAGAGCTCAGTTTAGGCTAAGTCCACCTGGGAAGCACTTGGGCATTAAAGATGAGGCAGCGGGCTCCACACGAGAGTCCTGACCCACTCCGTCAGGAAACCGATCTGGGCAGCAGCAAGGGGAGGGAAAGGGAATATCTCAGTGTGTTTCACATGGGAGAATGGCCATCACTTTGTGAGATGTTTTATTTCAGCTGAGTTTATAGGTCTGAGCTGAGCTTACTGGGAGTCACGGTCTGAGCCGGGGACATGGGTGCATCCAGAAAGAAGCAGGCGAGGGGGGCCACCTTTCAGGTCAGGGAGGGACCATGGCCTTATAACCACCGGGCTGGGTGACACGATGAAGAGCCTGTTGCTGGGTGTAGCAACACAGAAAAGCCAGTATTGACGTGGGTAAGAGCCCTCCTGGGGGCACATCAGGAGAGAGCCGGTTAGGATGGATTGGGAGGGAACTGGGCTACTCCCCTGGAGCTCTGCTGCCAAGAGGAACAGGACAATAGCGAGAGGGATGAGCTCAGGGTGCTGCCCGAGGAGGCTTCAGGAGGAGGCTTGGACAGGTTAGAGAAGGGCCAGGAAGCCACATGTCAGTGGAGAAGGTTCCATAGGAAAGAACCCTAGGAGGGAGGACACACAGGACACGGGAGGGGAGAGTTGAGTATATCCATCTGGTAGGAGCCTGGAGCATTCAGCTGGCAGCAGGGGGAGGGTGCAAGGCTAGAGAGGTGGACCCAGCACAAGAAAAGTGGGAACCCGTCACACTTGCTGTGTACTAGGGGTTGTGGTGTGTATATTCATTCCTTAATTTACTGGTAATGCGCAAATGCCACAGAATTCTGTGTTATCAGGCCTGGTAGCTGTAACTCAGGGAAAGCGCTTCTGTTCTCTTGGGGCTACTGCTAACTAGTGCTGTGCCTGGTTCCCCACCTGCCATGTGGGGCGCTTTCCTCAGGACACTGCCAGCCCCCAGTCTCACCATGTGTGCTTGTCTCCTAGTGACTGTAGCTAGGGCAGCAGTGGGGAACCTGTGGCATGCATGCCGCAGCGGGTACTATCATTGAAAGCTCTGAAAGGTTCTCCATTGCTTCAGTGTTTCTTACTTGGCAGCAGCATAGTATGTGAATATTGCCCGCAGTCAATGAATCGCACCATACCTATTTCTAAGCTTTCTTGGTTAATTTCATATGACATAATCAGATTTGAATACTCCATGCTAACTTCAGAGGTGGTTGAACAGATTTCCTGCTGCTAAGAAAGACATGAAAAGAAAGAAAGAAAGAAAAAGAAAGAAAGAAAGAAAGAAAGAAAGAAAGAAGAAAGAAAAGTGAAACTATTTCAAATCTAAAGACTCCAGGGCAAAAAAAAAAATCCAGGATTAGCATTAATTTCTTAAAAATATTTACTTAGTGATTACAAAAGGAAGTCATAGTCTTGGTAAATACACAAGCGAAGTGTTGGGTATAGTTGGCTTTTACCTGATGGGCACCATGGGTGTTTAATTGTCTCATTTCCTTCCTCTACTTGGGTAGTAGAAAACAAAGGGTTAATATTGGCCTAACGCCAACAAGTGTAGATGTGCATTTTACATCAGGTTGAAGCTTATGAACTTGGCTCTGTTCAGCTCTTAAGCATTTTTACCAGTGTGCATTTGTGGTGCATAATTGCATTCATCATGGGGAGCGATGTACGGACGTGGCATTGTTTCCAACGTCCCCTTCTCCACTCCCCTTCCTCCCTCTTTTGGTCCCCCTCTCATTTTCAAAGTATCTGTCTAAAAATAGCAGTTTCCTATACTTAAAGAATAAGTAGCCCCTGCCTCTTCTGCCTTCTCTGCCCTCTGCCGCTCCACCCCATCACTGCAGTTTAGGCTGACCCAGCCTTTCTCTTATTTTTGAATCAGTTGTGCTTTATCTGCTTGTTTGTGTTTGAAGCAGAGTCTCACTGTGTAGTTAAGGCTGGCCTTGAGCTCTCTAAGTAGCTCAGGCTGCCCTCAAGCTTGTGGCAGTCCTCCTGCCTCAGCCTCCTGAGTGCTGCAATTACAAACATGCACCACATTGCCCCTTGTATCTGTTCATAAAGGACCATAAATCCATTTTGGAGCATCCTACGATAGGAAATGCTGTCTCCTCATTTCCCATTTCGGAAGGTCACCGTGAAGAATGCTTTTGCAGATTGTTCTCCAGTATTCTCTGCCTGTCTATAAATGTATTTGAGCAGGGTGCCGTCAGTGTTGTCTTCTGTCCCCTGTCCATTTCTGCATGTAAACCTGGTTCTGCGAAGTCTTCTCCGTCATGCCTTTGTAATGCATTATTTGACATTTCTTTAATTCTGGCCAAATCTAAGACATTCCCTGTATATGGCCTGACCAATCAATGCTGAGATTTACGATCAGCGCCCTAGGGCTCCAGACAAGCTCCTGAAGTTCCAGGGTCTTGCTCTGGTTCAGGCCTCTATGGCATGATCCACCCTGCCCCTTTCTCACAGCACTGGCCAGGAAGAGAACCAAGCATGTCGTCCTTGCTTTCATGGGGACCGAATGAAGCTGCTTCTCTTAGCCCCGGCCTGCACAGCGTGTGCCCAGTGGGCAGTTGGCACTGGCCCTTTGTGCTGGCTTCGTAGCCAGCAGATTCTTTGTGCTGGATGGAGTTAAGAAGGACAGGGCAAGGCCTGGGCTTTTCTCATCACATCTATTTCCTGGGTTTGCCCAACCTGGTGACCAGGTTGGGCACGGAGCTGGCCCAGGAGAGAAAGGCGGTCCTGGCTCCTAGGTGCTTTCCTTCGGGTCACAGCTGTCTCTCAGGAGGAGCAGAGTCACTCTCTGCCCTGTGGACAGCCTGCAACTTCTACTTTCTAAGGGACCTCAGACCTGTGAGTGACTTGGAGTCCAGGCCAGCCCCTACCTGCTAGCCGGCCTGGCGCCCGCTCAGTATTTTTTTTTAATACAGTAAATTTCCCATAAAATCCTGGACATCTGTCTTCTCCAGAAAAGTCTAAAAATCTGGCTGCATCTGACCATGTGCTATCATGCAGCATTTGCAGGTGACCAGTGGCTGACCCCACTGCTTCCTAGTCAGGTGGGCAGAGTCCCCACACCTCACTGATGCAGAATACTACATTTCACAGTTATCCTTTGTTTTTTCCTTTTTCTTTTGGAACAGGGTCTCACTGTGTGGTTCAGGCTGGCCTTGAGCTCACTTTGTAATCCAGGCTGGTCTCAGATTTGCTATGATCTCCTGCCTCAGCCTCTGAATGCTGGGATTGCAGGCATGCACCCCAAGCCTGGCTTAACCTTCAGTTATCCTTACACCTGGCATCTGTCATCTAATCTTTGAGTTTCTCTAATCTATAGCTATTCATTATCAGTGGTACTCCCATGGTTCATGGTTAACTTGAAAAGATTTTGTGTATTTCTACAATAGAAAACATACATTGTGTAGCCTACCATGTTATCTTCGTTCTATTGCTAATAATGTGACACCACAGAATAGGGTAGTCATAAAGAGGCCTGCTACTAGGGTGGTTATAAAGAGGCCCGCTTTGTTTCATAGCCCTGGTCCACGGTCAGGCTGATGGCCTTGACCACCTGGTGCCAACCTTCATGCTGGCAGGCCTCAGGTGATATGGGATGTCACATGTATCCTAAAGAGAGTCAGGAAGTGAAAAGGAGGCCAAGCCAAACTGGCTTTTATTGCAGACCTCTTGAGGTAATCCATTAACCATTAATCCACTAATTGCATGATGGATTAATTCATTGGAGAGGGCAGAGCCCTGATTACCTTGCATGGTCCCACCTCATCCCACTGCTTGAGATCTGATGGGGGTTAAGTTTCAGTGTTAATTCGGAAGAATGAGCCATATTCAGACCGAAGCAGCCTTGTAATAGATCTCAAATGCGAAGAGGTTGTGAAGTTTGGAGTGCACTGAAATAGTTTCCAGCTGTTTGTCACTGTAAGCATGGCCTTTCTTAACATCTAACTACAGATCCCTTTACGGGAGGGTCACGAGACACCACCACATGGGAAGAAGACCTATTTTTTACTATTGCTCACAGGCTGGCACTGTCTTAGATCACACACAGACACACACACACGCTCCACCCTTTTTATTTTTCATAGCTGCATCCATATTGGGTTACCCACCTTTTCTGAGGTGCTCAAGGCTGCTGAGGTTTCTCAGTGCAGATTGGGAAGACCCAGGAGAACAGGAGAGAGTCAGGCGTTCAGTCTGTGACCAAAGCTGTGTTTTCCGCCTTCACTTCATTTGACCTTTTGAGTTGATTTGTCATCCTGGATTTGAAATGATCCAAAGGCAGGTAGTCTCACTTTAGGTCACCTTCAAGTCCAGACTGACATAAATATCGAGGGAGCACTTTGGACCCCAAATCCTAATCATTGGACTCAAGAAGGCCATTTCTTTGGAGGTCTGTGGGAAAAAAGGTCACGTAGTGAGTAATCAATGAGAGATAAAGACAGTGTGATAGTGTGGAGGCAGAGAAAGCACTGGGGAGCTAGCCCTGCTGGTACCGGGGAGCGCTGGGATGAGAGTGCAGGAAGAGGACAGACTGGGGCCCATGTGAATGAAGGAAACCGAGAAACAGAATGGCAAATGAAATCATGTTTCCATTCTGACCCGGACGCCTGGCCACCAGCAGGCTGTGAAGCCTGGAGTCGTCCTCTGGTCCATGTTGATTGCAGGGTGGTCATGAAGGTTAGTGGGGCCACAAGGGGTCAAGTTTTACCGGCTTCATAGGGATGGCCGTGTATTTCAGGTGGTCTGGGACAGCCTTCCTCTGGAGGGTGCCTAACTCAAGCTGCAGGGCACCAGCTGTCTTGTTCCTAATGTGTGTGGCAGGTCCTTGAAAATGAGGAGTTGCTATTACAGCCTAGTCGAGCCCTAGGTAGTAAAGAAAGTTTCTGATTAGCAGCAAAAGCAGGTGTGATTAACTCTTGGCAGTCGAGATGCACAGTGTGGAATCAGGCCCCTCTCAGGGCCGCTAACTCTTAACTTGCCACACACCTTTAGTGACTTCTAGCTGAGTGAGTAAATAAGAGGAGCCATTTTTGTACAGTTCCCTCAGAAAGATGAGAATTGGCAAGGTAACGCCCGGACAGTGCAGATCAAGCAGGGGAAATTAGCACTTTGGATAGTGATGGTTTAAGTGCCTAGAAACAGTGTCACAGCTAACACCGTGCAACAAGAAGCAGAAAAACTGCTCCTGAAAGTAACTCACACAGGAAAAATTGAAGCTTAACACAGCCTGGGGATATTTAGAATAGAGAAACAGTTCTGAGATACTGGGGAGTTAAGGGAGTATCATGAGGTTTGTAAAATGATTAAAGATTCACAAGAAATTGTTAAATTCAGTTTGCTCCCAGCAGGAAAATGTGTGTCTTCTGTTTTGTTTGATTTTTGAGATGGTGTCTCCCAGTGTTTCCTAGGCTGGCCCCCAACTCCTGGGCTCAAGCAGTCCTCCTGCCTCAGCCTCCCAAGTGCTGGGATTGCAGGCAGGTGCCACTATTTCCTGCCGAATGAGTCAATTTGTGAGAAGCATTTATAACAGCATCTGGCACAGAGCAGTGGTGTGGCTTTATTTCAAAAGCATAAAGAGCTGGACGCAGTGGCACCCTCTTAGCTACTTTAGGGGCCGAGGCAGGAAGATCGCAAGTTTGAGATCAGCATGGGTAATTTAGTGGAATTCTGCCTCAAAATAGGAAGGCAGAGGGTCAGAGATGTAGCTCAGGGGTACAGCACGCACTTGGCTTAGCACATTGAGTACAATCTGGGCACCTTTGAGTAAAAAGGGTGACTTCACGGTGGCGTCTCATGCTTGCGTTTGCTCACTGCTATCCCATTTCACCAGGACATGGGCGTGGGAACTACTGAGGTTGTGTTGCTCCATGCACTGTTTTGGTGACTGTGCGCATGTATTTCTCTTGGGTTCCTGCCCAGCAGTAGATGTTGGTGCTGCTCCTACTCTGCTTTACCTTTCTTTTTCTTTTTTCTTTGCTTTTTTGGGAACAGGGTAGCCTTGAATTCACTGTAGTCCAGATTGGGATCAAACTCTCAGTGATCCTCCTGCCTCAGCCTCCAGAGTGCTGAGATTACAGATGTGCATCACCACACTTGACTAATTAATGTTTTATTAGTACGTGTTTGGTATATATAATGATCACGTTCATCATGGGGACTCTGTACCTGTACGATTATCTTTCCCCCCTCTTTCCCCTTCCCTCTCTTCAACTCGTCTTCCTATTTACAAAAGCTCTGTTTCCTTTCCCCCCTTAATTCCCTTAAAATCCCCTCTCCCCTTCACTTCCTCTTCCCGTGCTCCCCTTCTCATTTGAACCCGTTCTTTCTGCTTCCTGACATCTCTCCTCTATCTTGCTCCTCACTTACCTTTGGGTTTCTCACACAAGAGAAACAACGTGATATTTAAATTGTGTGTCTTTTTAGTTAAGATTATGGTCTCAAGTGCATCCTGTGTCTTGTGAGTAAGTCTTCTGAAAGTCCTACTGTTTTGCCTTTTAAATGCACATATGTGTATGGTGTGAGGTAGGGCTCCAGTTTTATTTGCTTCCAAAAGGTCCTTTGGTTTCAGATGATCTTTCCCAGATCTCTGCTATGATATTGTACATCAAGTGCTCATGTATGTTCTAGGTTCCTTATTTCTGAATTGAGGGATTCTGATCCTGTGCTAGTGAAAACGACTCTATAGTACTCAAGTATTCTTGGACAAGACTCTGTGAACTGAGCCTCAATTTTCGCATTAATGATATTTGCTTTGTCAAATTCTGCCTTATTGCGCAGCAATAAAAAGAGTACTTAAATGACCTGGGAAAACTGTACCTAATTTTTTTGTGTGTGAGACGGGTTCTCATTATGTAATTCAGGTTGGCCTTGAACTCACTATGGAGCCCAGGCTGGGCTCAAACTCATGGCAATCCTCCTGCCTCAGCCTCTCACATGCTGGGGTTACAGACGTGTGCCACTACACACGGTCTTGACTGTCATTTTTGACATAACAGGGGCAGCCACCTTCCTCTCCATTTCATGTAGGTACATTCTTGTCACGGGCAGACTCTGCTTTAGAAGTCACTTATTGGGGCTGAGGATTTAGCTCAGTGGTGTAGGCGCCTGCCTGGCAAGCACAAGGCCATGAGTTCAATCTCCAGCACCAAAAATAAATAAATAAATAAATAAATAAATGTATGTATGTATGTAAAATAAATAATAAAATGACTAGAAGTCACTTATTGGCAAGGCTCAGGTTGATCACTGACTCAGAGTTGGCTTAGGATTCAGGCAGTCTAGTCCCAAGTCCTTATGCTCAACAGCCAGTGATCTGGGCTTCTGAGGGTTCTTGGTTTTGGAGTGAAACCTCCCCTTTCCCATGGGGGAACCCCACAATTACTTACCAGCAGCAGGCAACCAGCAAACTGGCTAAGCCTCATGCTGTGCCACTGTAAAACCAAGATAGCAAGGCAGGGAGAAGAGCCTGGTGCTCAGAATAAAGCCCAGATTGGTCTCCTGCTCAGGCAGTTCTGGTCATTTTGTGTCCCTCTAAGATCCCAGAGAGCTTTTGTGTGCAGGCTGGGGCAGGCTCTAGCAGTGCCTGGCACCTCATTGGCATCTGTGCATCCGACAACCATGGTGGGCGTCCAGCGAGGTCAAGTTGTCTCCTCAAAGCCAAGGAGCAGGATGGAGACGCAAGGCAAGGGAGGCCGGGAAAGGGCCAGACCTGGCTCCCAGAGTGTACCTCGGGCCTTCCAGAGCGCACACTCGGACTAGCCACCTCCAACAATCCGGGCTTTGTTGTCAGTCTGTCCCTGAATTTCCAGTTACCTTTTATCTGTCTCAGTGTCCCTGCCCTTTCCAGCCTCGGAGGTGGAGACGGGAAGGCAGGGCTGGGGAGCAGAAGGCAGGGGGCTGGGCGCATCGATCCCGAGCAGCGGCCCTGCGCCCTGGGCGGGACACGCGCGGTGCCAGCCGCTTGCGCGCCGCCCGCGGCCCACTGCCTGCCTCCCTCGAGACAGCGCGAGGGCGAGGTCACCATGCGCGCCCCACGGCCGCAGGTAGGCAGTGCCCCGGCGGCGGCGGGCGGTCCCGGAATGTGCGAGGGGCGTGAAGACGGCTGCGGCCGGCCGCCGCTTTGCGCAACACCTTCGCTATATATAGCCCGGCGGCAGCTGGCCGCGCGCTACCTGGTGCCGCCTGTGTCCCTTCCCTGCGAAGGTGAGTATGCCGCCCTGCCTCCTGCTCGCTCCTTCAAGCGCTCTGACTTACTTTTCATGGATTCTCTTCCATCCGCCTGGATGCCGACCCGAAGGAACTCGGCTGGCTTCGGGTTGCAGAAGAGAAAATAATAAACCTTCCCGACATTCTCAGATTTCTTCCTTATGTCCCTTTGGTTGTTTTGGGGACAAGTCCTGTTGCTACTCTCTTACTCCTGAAGTGTTATTAACCTGCCACTCCTGGGGACTCAAAAAAAAAAAAAATGACATGCATTTGAGAGCCTGGTGTGGGGAGGAAGGACAGGTAGGTAGGGAGTGCCTAGGAATTGGCCAGCCCTGCTTTCTGGCGGGCCCCTGACAGGAGCTCTGTGACAGGACCATCACTATCACTTCCTGCCCAGACACCCCAGGCTCCCAGTGCTGCTGGAGGACTAGATGTGTGCGGCGTGACTGCCACGTGCTACCAGGCTTGTTTGCAGTTACTTATCTAAGGTGACCAAACGCTGGACTAGTTTGCTCTTCCCATCAGCGCAGGTGGCCATCAGCCTAGGACCTGTCCTGCAGTGATCTCGGTCGGACAGAGCCCACAGTTGTCTGTTTTAGAGGCAGAAGGTACCAGGCAAGGAGGCTCTGAGATGTGGGTGGGGTGGTTGTGTTGGGAGCTGAGAACAACAGTCAGGCTGGGAAGGGGGACGTTTGTTTCCCAGTTGATTCAGGCTCCCTGCAGCCACAGGTAGCTAGCACCCCGGGAGGAGTCGGAATGCCTCCCTTTTCCTTGGGGAGGTGGGGATTTTCCCAAGCCTGCTGGTTTCAGGGAGGGAGCTTGTGGGTTGCCCTTCTCTCTCCGGTCAGGTTCATCACGAGGTTTTTGTGTTAGCTCTGATTGCAGGGCCTCCTTTGTCACTCTGTTCTGTATTTTTTTCCCCCTCCCACCTCCTCTTGCTCTGCCAGTTCTTTAACTTGTTCTGTGTTGGGGATTCTTAGAAAAGTGTTCTTCCACAGTGGCCATTGTTTCAAGTTGTTAACGACTGACTGAATCCTTTGTCCCCTGCCAGCTGATAGTGATCTTTTCCCTAGTTTCTATAATCTTGTAAATGGGTAGCAAACAGGACATGCCATACCTCCCCAAGTCATGCAGCCATCTATCTCACTGAAGTAAGTCCAAGTCCCCAGCAGCAGGAAGACGTGTGTGGATTACTGCTGTTAGATAGGAGAGATTTGGAATAAACTGGATTTCAATACCATTGCAGCCAGGTCCCCCACTATATTCTCCCCCCCCATTTTGCCTCCACTGTGAGCTGAAGGGACCGGGACGGTGTCAGGGACAGTACAGGGGTAGCAGCCAGGAGCAGGCAGCCATCCCAGGGAATTTTCAGTGAATTCAATGCAAAAGTTACGAGAAAGGCTGCAAAGAAGATTGCAGTACTGTGTGTTGTATATTTACAAGTGGGGCCCTTTCCATCCCCCTAATACAATGCAAGACATGGACAGAGTTAACAGGTTAATTGCATGGTTTATTTTAAATTCAAACACAAGCTGAAAGTGAGGGATGAGAGCGTGTTTGGTGACGGGGCCCCAGTTTACAGTGGCAAGACAGGTGCCCTGTTATAATTGGGCCTGCGTGAACCGAAGCTGGTCTGCATCATGAGGCTGGGTCCAGTTGCTCCTTGCCTCTCTCTCAAACCACTCCCTCCAATCTCATCACCATGCCCATGGAGGGCTTATTTTTCCTCCTGATGGCAAAAGGAAGCTGCTGAAAAGTAGCCATCGCCCAGTTGGGAATTTTTGTAGTCTTGAGGGTCATTCTTACTACAAAACAGCATATTGGGCGTACTGAGAGCACTGGCCCATACAACTCTGAAGCATCTCTGGAATTGTAGTGTGGTGTGGCTCTAAGCTGTGAATTTCTCTGTGCCTCAGTTTCCCCTCTTAGCACTGGTGTCCAGGTTGGTTGTAAAGGATGAGTACTTGACAAAGTGCCTGTGAGATGGGATGAGTAGCTTTGTGCATGGGACTTCACAGTGGGGCCTGGCACCGTGCACTGACTGAATGTGGGGCAGACCCTGTCCCGAGAGCTGGGGATACCAAATGCTGTCCTGCCTAGGCCCGAGGCCCCTGAGTACAAGTCTGGCCTGGACTCTGCAGGGTCAGTGCCCTGCCCTCCTCTCCCCTCCTCAGGGGGCCCTGTGGGCAGCTACTGCTCTGAGCTGGGAAAGTGCAGCCCAGGTCCCGGTTGGAGAAGCCCAGACAATGCAAAGTGCAGAGGTTGGGTGACTTCAAGGAAGAATGAGCCTCCTTTGCACTGGGGACCTGAGCCGCCGCAGGAAGTGGAGCAAAGAGTCACAGCCAGCTCAGCAGCAGGGACTGGTGGGGGCCAGGGTGTGGCAAATGGGTTAGTCAGGCCTGGGGTCCAGTTTGAGTCACCAGCCTTCTCCAGGGGATTTCTCTTTCCTGCCGTGCTGCTGGCAGGTAGCAAGAAGGTGCTGGTGTGTGTGCCGCTGGCCTGCCAAGGGGGGAGAGAGGGAGGGAACAGCTGCACTGAGGCTGGGATGGGTCACAGGGCTCCAGGGGACCCCCCACGGGAAGCAGGTTCCCTGCCGTGCCAGGGAAATGACCTCAGATTTGGGCTGTGGCTTCCCCACCTCCTGGGCTTGGTGCAGACTCCTGAAAGGCTTGCGTCTGCTGAGTCCAGGCCTCTGGACTGCCTGAGGCCTGGCTAGATTCACAGCCTGTCATTACTGCACTCATGGCCAGCATTTCCCGTCATCAAGGTGACAACTCAAGGCTCACCCCTGTGGCCCTGCCACCCCAGCACTCCCAGAAGCTCCCAGAGCGCAGCCCACACCCCTTTTGCCCCAGTGGGTCCCAGGAAGGTGGGGCACTCGCAAGTTACCCCTCCTCCTCCTTTATCCCTGGTGGTCAGTTCTGTGGGAAAACTTCTGACTCTGGGACCAGCTGGAAGATTTACACAGCCCAGGACACTCCCTTATCACAAGACAAACCTTAGCATCTTTCTCTCACATGCTTTGTGTTCCTTTTAATGAACAAATATTTACTGAGAGGTGTACTGTGCTGAGTGTTGCGGAGGAGGAGGATGAGTCCTATGCAGGGCAAAGGTAGGGCCCAGCCTCTTTCATGGTCCTGATGCAACGCATTTCCAAAGCCTTACGCGGTCACAATTCCCTGGAGACGGCAGGGTCGCATTTTTTGAGATGACGAAATGAGACTCCGGAGAGGCAGGCCTCTGCAGAGCCGGCCCGTCCACCCTGCGGTTCTTTCTGTCTCTTCAGTGTGTGCCGTGCCACACACCACGGTGTGGAGGGGGCAGCTCCTAGGACCTGGGGGATGCGGGTCGGTTTTGGCGGTGGCCGCGAGGGACTGGAGAACAAGACCAATGTGCCCGCCCGAGTTGGGGAGCAGAGCGGCCGTATGGCTGCCAGGTGCCCTACATTCCCGCTTTCTAGGTGCGGCTGGCGCAGTGGGGGCGGACAGGGTCCAGAGGGCGTGGCCCGCAGTCGGAGCCCAGGGCCAGGTCAGATGGCTTTGCGGGATGTCTGCCGAGAGGGGGCAGCAGCGAGGCGCGGAGCCCGTGGGGCTGCCCCGCTGAGCTGTGGGGGTCTGGAGCAGAGCTGGTGGCGGTGGGGGAGAGGAAGGTACCTGAACCAGAAGCACCCAGGGGGGAAATCATTGCTTCACTGGGGAAGTGTTTCATAACGCAGAGCTGGGTTCAGAATAGGGAAAAGAGAGACTCCTGGGAAGTCAGGACATTCAATAGAAATGTGCCTTTGCTTTTTGGTGGCAGTGACTTCATAATGAATGAGGTCCAGGAGCTGATAGAAGCCAGCATGGGCCCCACGCAGAGGCGTGGAAGGTACTGGTTGGTCACATCCCCAGCCAAAACGTTCTGGTCTTTGCTAGTCTCCTCTGTGCCTGTGCTGTGTGACATTATTTATTGGACCCCGGGTGCGCCTGCCTCTGTATTCACGAAGCACCTTTTGTTTTGGGTGTTAAGAAGAAGAACTCTAAGCATTTGCAGAAAACATAATTTAAACCACAGGCAGATAATCATGTTTCTTACACTTCACTGCTGATGGGAGTTTCCCAGGGACCTACACAGTTGCTAGGTCTGGCCCACTCCGCGTGGGTGACAGGGACAGCCACCTACCAGGAGGACTCGGCTAGTTTTTTGGTTCTGATCACCGTGGACCAAGCGCATTCCTTCCCGGAACCCTCTATGTGAACCCCATGAAAAATAAAAAGTGCCTGCTCTGTGGCATGAAAAGAAATATGGCAGATGGTCCCTGCACTCTAAGCTCGAGAAGGCAATAGACAGACATACATAAGAGAAAGGCAGCCCTAGAGGCTAAAGTTCAAAGAGGAAAAAAGTGTGGAGAATCCCAAATTCCCATCAAATTGCCTCCAAGAGCAGAGAGACCTTTGCAGGTCTGTGGGTAGCCCCGGTGTAGGCTTTTACCTTTGCGCATGTTTGTGCCCTGCTTGTCTTTTCTCTTTCGAGGGTGAGGCAGGGTCTCTGTGCCATCCAGGCTGCACCAAGCCCAGGCTGGCCTCGAACCCTGGATCCTCCTCTCTCAGGCTCCCCAGCTGTGCCCAGCTAATAATCTCCAGTGATCCGTCATGAAATGCCTTGTCCTTGTTTTATATATGGGGAAACTGAGATGGGGAGGTGAGGTTCTGAGACGAAGCTGGAATTGGAACCTAAGACTTGGGATGGATCTAAAAGTCCAGGTCTTTAACCTCTGGAACAGTAGTGCACAGCCCCTAAGCGATGTTGGCAGGGTTTGGGGATATTTGATTTTTGGTTATCAAGCTGGTATGGGGATGGGACTCACAGAATCTCAGTGCTGTCAAGGTAGGGAAACCAGCTTCTCTGTCAATATCACCTCAAGGGGAGACCATCGACCTGTGAGACTAACATTTCCTTTCCCCAGTTCTGGCAGTAAAGTCCGAGTGTGGGGGGCAAGTCACGCGGATGTTACGCTGAGCATGCTGTCTCCCTGACAGAGCTGGTGCTGGCGCTGTCTCCCTGTCCATCTGTGGTCTCTGTGCCTCTCTCTCCCTGTCTCTCTCCCTCTCCTCCCTCCCCCCACCACTTTGTAGGGGTTTTTCTCGCCCTCTCTGGGCTCCTTTTGCAGTGGTGTGATCGTGGCCCCTGTCTTGATACTGTATGTCAAGCCCCGGCCTGGCGCCTGCCAGCTCTTTGGTGCTCACCTGATGGTAGTAGTTTCTATGAGTCAGTTACAAGCTGCACGGTGGTGTGTGCTGCAGTGCCAGGTGGTCAGTAGGTGGGAAATGCTAGGAGTGCAGAGAAGGGCCAGGCTAGAGACAGACAGCTGGAGACTCAGCACAGATGGGGGCCTGCCGGGAGCCGCTGGTGGTAGCAGTAAGAGGTGAGTAGGGCCGGGCAGCAGGCACCCCTGTACTGGCACAGAGGCAGGAATCTGGGGACTCAGGGTTCCACTTTAGGGAAGGGGACTCGGGCCATTTGGGGAGCAGTGGGTGACAGATTGGGGAGACAGATGAGCGTGCATCGAATCATACGTTTCAGGCGTGTGGGGCCAGGCCAGGCAGATGGGCTGCTGCTGGGTCTGTGGTCCTAGTCCTTGTGTGAGGAAGGGCTATCAGAGGTGACTTTGAGAATCAGGGATGCTAGGGGCAGGAGTCACAAGCAGGAAAGTTTTGACCAGGAAGTGGTGGGGGGAGGGTGACAAAGTCTGAATCCACACAGTAGCTGCTGCAGATGGCCCACGGCCTGTCTTGTTCTGTGCACAAAACTGTGGACTCCAGCTCTGTTCTCCATCGGGCCTGGAGCATCTTCCCCCGTTTGCTGGCTAGAGGGGCTCTAATCAGTCCACAGTCTTGACACTTCCTGCCGCTGACTGATTCATTTATTGACCAACCTTCTCCTTTAAGTGTTTGCTGTGACTGTGGACTAATCACTTCTCCCCTCTGAGAGCCTCAGTTTTCTCTTCCCTAAACTCTGTAAATGACAGAGTAGCATATGCATGTCTTGTTTGGTCTCCATTACATTGACTCTCAGTAAACTTTCACTGCGCACCATCGATTTGCCAGGCAGAGCTTTGTTTGGGACCTGAGATGCAAATATGTGAGTGCTTGAATTCTGGTAGGAAGGGAAATAGATTGATTTCAGAAAAAGGAAAGGCATCTGCCCAAACCAGAGGCTTCTGGGGAACTCTGGAAGCAATCAGAACAAGATAGCTATTTGCTTCCTGAGAGCAAATATTCCTAGGTTCCTAACTCCTAGAAGTGAAAGGACTGGGCCAAACGCCCACTGTTTCTCTGAGCTTTCATCTGATGAGCCCGTGCTCCTCTCACGATGTTGTCTCCAGGATAGTAGAGGAAACCTGAAAAGAATTCCTGCATATCTTTCTAACAAGGGTGAATGTTTAGGTTTTTTTTTTTTTGAATGTTTAGTTTTTAGTAAGCTTTTAGGTGTTCATTCTTCCTTTGCCGTGAATTCTCTGTTCTTTGGATTGTGCTGTCTAATCCGTGTTAGAAGCCGAGGGGTGCAGGGATGCACTGCCCAGAGTGCCAGGAGCCATTCCCCCAGGGTGACTGCAGAGAGAGAGCTCCGAGGCCATGTCTGGTGAAGGCTGCAGACAGCGAGGTTCTGATAAGTGCCAGTCATCAGGGTAATCGGAAGCCTGCACTTCGCCAGGCACTTTCCAGACCTTAAGCCGCACATTATTAATCTCTCATTACCATGAAGAATTGTCTCATTTTATAGATGGAAACTGATGCTTTCTGCCTGGAGGCCTTGCTAATGAGAACTAGGTGAGGCCTAGAGTCAGGTCTGGGGTGTCACTTTCACACGTGGTGGGTGACACAGGGTGCGCGTGTGTGAGGGTGTGGGTCATACATCTGTAAGTCACACATTCCGTGAGTCCGGGCTTCGGCTGTGTGTACCTCCAAGGTCCTCCTACTCTGCCATGGGAGTCTGCACACGCCACAACATGATGCAGAGGAAGGTTGTGCACCCCATTTCTAACCAATGCAAGAATCAACACACAGACACGCACCCCCACAGACACACAGGCAAGTGAGAGACATCAAAAGAGGCTTCTTATCTGGGCTTGAGGCCAGAACGGACGAGCACTGTAGGATATGTGACTTCAGGACAGTCTGGGTGGGATTGCGGGCTGGGGACAGGACCCTCCAGCCTGCACTCTTGGAATGTCTGAGCATGCCGCCCTCCCCTTCCTTCCACCCTCCTGAGGGAGACTTCTCTCATCAGGTGACAGTTGACAGCACCTCCTCTGGCGGCAGCTTCTCTAATCCGTCTTTCCACCCACAGACCATGGCTCCTTGGCCTGAGGTGGAAAATGCCCAGCCTGACCCTGAGAAATACATCGAAGAGGGCACAGGTCAGCAGCCCAGCACAGATGCCAAAGGCAAAGACACAGACCAGAGTAAGTGCCACTCAGGGGTTTGAGGGCTTTGCAAAGCTGCAAAGAGATTCCACCAAACTAAACTCTCCGTGGTCTTTGCTTCTTTGAGCAGATGCCAATGGGACTGCAGTGGCCAAGCCTGAGCTGCTGCCCTCCTACTCCACCGTGGCACTGATAGAGGAGCCCGCCCAGGTGGAAGACCCCTGGGACCTGCCGGAGCTCCGGGACACTGGCATCAAGTGGTCAGGTAAACTCCAGGCCACCGGGCCTCTGGAGGGAACCTGCCTGGTGTTCACTGTCACCCTCTTTGGGTCACTCTCTCCTTTCACTGTTTCCCTACCTTGAGAGGCAGGGTCCTAGCTAGGGAGGCTGCCTCACTAGGAGGGTTAGTGTCAGCACATTGGCGATTGGAGGATCTTACTTTCAATCAAGTGTGCGGGGCAGTGGGTGTAACCAGCACTGTCTCGGTCCTTGTAATTAACTCACTGCCTGCGGACCAGGCTCTGGGTGTTGTGGGGCATGTTGTGGACACAGCCGTGGGCAGATGAAATCTGGGCTCCAGAAGGCAGAGAACGCACAGCCTTTCCAAGCATAGGATGTGAGGTTATCCAGAGGGCCAGATGGGTTGACGGGCAGGGAGGAGGAGGGAAAGGCAGCTGGGAGGGAGGTGGGGACCACTTTAATAAAAGTTAGTTGGGAAAGCTGCAGTGAGGGGGAAAGCTGCAGTGAGGGCGGAGGCACCATGGCTGGATGTGGGACCCAAGCCCTGCAAATCAAGTTGGTACCTGAGAGGCCCTATCTAGGAAATATTCTGTGCCCTTCTGTAGGTGCCTGGCAGAGCAGTTATCTCTGGCCTGCACTTAGCAGGCTGCAATGTGGTTCAGCTGAGTGTGGCACCTGGTCTGTCTGTCTGGGCCCCAGAACTCACTGAACCCCTTCTCCCAAATGCACATCTCTTTGAGTGGGTTCCAGGGAACGGACCTCAGGGGCAGCTCCTTTGAAAACAGCAGTGATGTATGCGCTCCATCTCCAGGCTTATGGGATCTAGGAGCCCAGCAAAGCTGGGCCGGAGGGGATGTGGGGGGCTTTGGTGAGCCCCTGTTGAAATTCTCAGAAATGTCAATTGCAGGCACTAACAACCTTGTGCCTTCCTCCTCACCTCTCTGCAGAGAGAGATACCAAAGGGAAGATTCTCTGCGTCTTCCGAGGGCTTGGAAAGTTCATCTTGCTCCTGGGATTCCTCTACTTGTTCGTGTGCTCCCTGGATGTCCTCAGCAGTGCCTTCCAGCTGGTTGGAGGTAGGGAGGGGACAGGCTCTGGGGCCAGCATGCAGATGCCGTGGTTGCATTTGGTTCCGACAGTGACAGTGGCTCACAGCCCTTTGGAGCTGCAGCCCTCAGGGACTGAAGGCTGAAGTCTCCCTCCCATCACCATGCCCCGCATTCTATAGAGGAGAAACAGGCCTGAAGCAGGGTGGCCTAGGCCAGGAGCGAGGAATGGAGCCAGTTCCCAGCTATCAGCCTCGGCCTTTGTTCACAGACCCCGAAGCAGGAACCTGTCCCACCGCCAGACTTACCTAAGGGCTCCCTGCTGTCTCTTCGCCTCTCTGTTCCGAGATTCTAGATTGGGAAAGAATGTTCTCCTAAGCCAAAGCAAGAAGGAAAGATCAAAGCCAGGCCTCTGGGGAAAGCAGGGGTCCCTGCTGGGGGATCTGTACCCCCAGCACATATTCCCAGGGCTGAGTGTGGCCACAGAGTGTGGAAGACCCAGGCGTTGAGTCTGCCACGTGTGCTGGGTGCTGTGTGGGTGGGTGACAGCAGTGAGGTGCACCGTGCCTGCTTTCAGGGGCCTGAGTCAAACATCCCCCCCCATCCACAGAGCAAAGGGCTGAGGCTCAGAGACTGAGGCGGCCTGAGACTGGAGCTCGGGGAGTGGGTTCCAACCTGGATCGGGCATTGTGCTGTGCGGGACTTGGCAGGGGTGCTCCCAGGGCAGTGTGAGGGACACTGATTTCCTGCTGTCACTTCTGCCTTCCCAACCCGAGGCAGCAGTGAGGAGCTCATCGTCTTGGACAAGTCACAGACAGGCCCTGTGGCCAGGGCTAGGGCTGGGTGGAGAGGAGTGAGACGATCACTGCTAAGGAGGCTTCTGCCTTGAGAGCACGTCTGAGGCAGAGGAGTCAGGACATTGGGAGACCACGAGGCCTGGGGTGGAGTTGAGGTCACACTCCTGATCAGAGAAGGCCAACACAGGGCTCATTCATGGAGGGAGCAGCTGAGGGGTAGGAAGCTACAGGGGGAAGCGACAAGAGGATCGAGGGCTGATGACAAGCGGGGGAGCCAGTGTGGAGCCAGAGCGCAGGTGCAGGAGGAAACTCCAGGGCCCACCTCTCAGGCCAGTGCAGGAGGAAGCCAATTCCATGGATACTCACAGAGCTGGCCTGGGGAGACCTCCGCTTTGGTGTCACCTAGCTACCTTTTGTCACATGGGCATTGGCTTGTCTTTCAGGAAAGGTGGCTGGGCAGTTTTTCAGCAACAACTCCATTTTGTCCAACCCTGTGGCGGGACTGGTGATTGGGGTGCTGGTGACCGTCATGGTGCAGAGCTCAAGTACCTCCTCGTCCATCGTCGTGAGCATGGTGGCCTCCTCCCGTGAGTCTGGGCACCCAGGGGCACACGTTTATCAGGCACCCTGTCCACCTAGGGGGCCTGGATCTTACTCAACATTCCCAGACCTCGTCACCTTTCTTCCTGTCCTGTCCAGCTGTGGTACCCGTACATTCTTCTCTCGATCCCATTTCTGTTCGGATGACTAAGCCTGAAAATAGTCTCCATCCCTCAGTGACTCTGCTCTGGAATCTCCCACAGCTGCCTGGTTCAAAGGCCATTAACCACATGTGGCTATTAGATTTCATTTTAACCTCGCTGATTTAAGTTTAAAATATAAAATTCAATTATTCTGGTTGCACTGGCTACATTTCAAGGGCCAAGTAGCCACACAAGGCTGGCACTCAGCACATTGCACAGTACCTAGACAATTGTCCCATCAGTTTAGTAAGTGGCCTCAGACAGGGCCAGTCTGAGGGCCAGCCACGAAGATGCCTATCACATCATACGTGGGTTCCAGATCCCTGGGTTTGGGGAGTGACCTTTCCAAACTTGCCTCTGTCTGTTGCTGGTTTTAATTAGGGAAAGGCCTTCTGGGGGTGGGGAGAGGTCACTTTGAAGTGACTTATCTTTAATCCAAACCAGCATTTTAGTCAATGTAAACTGAAATTTTTCTGGGGCAAGTTAGAAAAAGATTAGTTCTTCCAAGCTTGTTACTTTATTTTGTTTTTCTCCACGTTGGTACTGGGGATTGAACCCGGGGCTTTTGCACTGAACTACTGACATCTACAGACCTTTTAAAAATATTTTTTGTTTTGAGATGAGATCTTGCTAAGTTTAAGCTAGATTTCTGTTCCTCCTGCCTCACCTTCCCGAAGTGCTGGGATTATAGCCCTGAGCCACCCTGCCCGGCTAAAGAGTGTTACTTTCATACGTTAGAACATGGTGGCAACCCCCTGATTTTGTTAGCAAAAGTAAAGATGTGCTAGGAATTTGTCTTATAATACTCCAGAGGCTGGAAGTCTGGTTAGTGGACGATGTCCCCTTAAATAGGGAACTCAATGGACGCTCAAGTGCTAGCTGTGACTTAAGACTTTCCCACCTACATCTGGTTCCTTGGCTCCTACAACCTCGCCGTGCACCTGTGATAGAGGAGGGGACTACCAAAAGCAATTTTTAATTTTTTAAAAAAATATTTTCAGAAAACTGGGGGTCCATGGGTTCCCCAAGATTATGTGCAGGATTATGTGGGAGTGGAACATGCATAGCTCCAGGCAGCCCCAGCTGTCCTCAGCTGCAGTGACACACATGACCCCGCAGAGGTTTGGACCTGCTGCTTTAGGGCATCAGCAGCAGGAGCGAACTGGGCGGGCCTTGGGACCTGTCAGAACCTGCCTCGCCGAGCTCGCTAATGGCTCCTTCTCCCATTCCAGTGCTGACTGTGCGGGCTGCCATCCCCATCATCATGGGGGCCAACATCGGGACCTCCATCACCAACACCCTGGTGGCGCTCATGCAGGCAGGAGACCGGAATGAGTTCAGAAGGTAGGGAGGCCTGGGGCCCGGCTGTTTGGGTCATGGCCGGGCTCATCGCTGAAGCTCCTGGAAGTGGCCACAAAGGAGGCTTGAGTCACACACTTCCCAGTTGATGCAACTCTGCTCCCTGGGCTGCACTGACCGCTGGAATAATAACAGCATCTGCCACCACCGTTATTTTAGTGATTAGACAGTCACACAGGCAAGTGTTTAGCAAGTCTCTGGCATCTAGACAGGGCCCACTAACCACGAGCTCGAGCTGCGGGGTGGCTGGGTTGGAGCAAACCTAGGAAGGGTAGGATTTATCATCTTGCTTACTCATAAATAATTATAACTTCAGGAAACCTCTCTCTCTAGTTTTTGGTTAGCTTTACCTACCTGTAACACTTTGTTTCTTCACTCACACATTAATAAAAGGCAAAACGAGCTGCTGAAATGATGTACATTCCCAGCTTTTCTCCTAATGGGCGATGCATTTTTCCCAGCACTTATGAAAATATCGAAGTACTCCCCAGCCTGTCCCTGGGACGCACTGTCGGGTGGTGTGGTCAGGCCGCTGACATTCTGACTGGCCAGCCGGCAGATGGCCAGCGTCATCCCTGTCTGCTGGTGAGCAGTTGCGGATGTCATGGCAGCTGGTCACTTGTCCCGAGCCACCCTGTCTGTCTGGTTCCTGATGAAGTGCCCGGATGGCCATAATAATGCACATTAAACGGGGTGTTTTCTAATTTGACCTCACAAAGCCAAGTAGGCTTTTCCATACCTCATTTTTATTCATGTTGAAATTCACACTTGAGGGAGATGCCGCTAGGATGCAGTTCAGGTTTTTGTGTTTGAGGTTTTGGGTGTTTTACACCGGTACACAAATATTTGCCTCTGGGTAACTTGTGAGACAGAAATTTAAGGTCATTGGAGGTGTCTGCATATAGGAATCTCTAAATAAGTCAGCTCACCCCCGCTTTGGGATATTTCAGTATGCTTTCAATAACACCATTCAATAACGCCTTGGGGTATATATCTTTCCTAGTGGTTTAGATAATTTTCTTACATTGTTAAGATAATAATTACTGTCTCAAACATTTGTAAGGTTCTTAAAATATTTTTCCAAACTACTAGGAAGTCTTTGAATCACTTTACACCACAGCAGCAGTGTGTGAAAATGTCTTGAGTCACCCTCTCCAGGAAGAATAATAATACTTTTAAAATATTAGCTAATAAGATAAAAATAGGTGGAGTAGCTAACAGGTGAAAATCTGCACTTGCAAATCAATTTCTTTTATTACTAGTGAAACTATATGTTTCCCCACATGATAATTTGCTTCTTCTATCTGTTCGTCTCCCATGTTCTATTTGGTTTGGGGTGCTTTCTGACCTGTAGTGTTCTTTAAAGGAAAGTGTAAGGTGGAGAAAGGATGGAATTCAGGAAGAGTCTTTGGACCTCGTGGACCGATGCAAGGGGTAGCAAATAGCAACCTTGTTTCCTTGTGGAGACTTCTTCGAGTGCTTCACCAGACTAGGGATTTTTATTTTAAAAAGATTAAGAATCATTTAGGAAGAGTGCTTTGGTTACCTGCCTACTGATCGCCACCTTTCCACGAGAAAGGTGTATGAGATTCCAAGGTCATCTTGATGCAGATTTTGTGAAAAGGTTGTTGAGAGAGAATTACTCCAGCCTGAACTCACTGGCCACCTAACCCTAACCCTCATTTGGCTCAGCTGCCAGCAGGAACATTAATGCCAGCACTTGCAGGCTTGCTGTGAGGACAGAGGGAGGCATGTACACAGATGGGTGACAATGAAGAGTCCGAAGACTCCACTCACCCACTGACCTGGCTGTTGTGTTTTCCTCCCCAGAGCTTTTGCAGGGGCCACTGTCCACGACTTCTTCAACTGGCTGTCCGTCTTTGTTCTGCTGCCCCTGGAGGCCATCTCCCACTACCTGGAGAGACTGACTGGGCTTGTGGTGGACACCTTCAACTTTCAGAATGGAGAAGAGGCTCCGGCACTCCTGAAGGTCATCACAGACCCCTTCACGAAGCTCATTGTCCAGGTATGCACTCTGCAGCCTCCCCACCAGTGCCAGTCCGTGTGAGTCTGCGCACATGGCAGAGCCGGGAGACACCGGGGGCTGCCTCTGGAGAACAGCCAGGAGATGAACTTGCATTCTGTGTGCTACTGGGGATCAAAGCCAGGGCCCCCCACATGCTAAGAAAGTGCTCTACACTAAACTGCAGCCCCAGCCCAGGGACACTTGATGGCGTAAGGCGTAATTCACCTTCAGTACTTCTTGACAACGATGTGTGGCATCTTTTGGGGTATGGGGTGAGAGGTGAGTGCCTCGTGCCTGACTATATTACTGGAAGGAAGGGGGCTCAGTGGAGATTGCGGTGGGGAGAAAGACCAACTGGGACCTTGAACTTTTTGCTCTTACCTTCTGGTTTTCGCTGCTCTCTGGTAAGCCGGCGAATAGCGGCAGCCTGCTTCTCGGAGACTAATGCCCTTGTTTGTGCAAACATTTCTTCCTGTGCTGAGCCCCTGCTAATGTCCGAGGCTGTCCTTAGTTGCTCCCTGAGCTGTGCTAGCAGTGAGTTCCAATGATGCCTGGAGGGGCTCAAGGGCACATTCATCTTCCCAGAGGCCCTTTAGCAGCAGCCGCCTACTGACATTTTTGTCCCGAAGATGCACTTTCTGACAATCTTCATTGTCTTCTTCAGCTGGACAAAAAAATTATTCACCAAATTGCAATGAATGATCCAGGGGCCCAAAACAAGAGCTTGATCAAGATTTGGTGCAAGTCTGTTACCACTGTGGTAAGTTTCCAAGAATGCCGTGCCATGGGTGACTCCTGGAATCTAAACCCTAACTCATGGTGGCAAAGAGAAAATCAAGGGGAAAAAAAGCATGGGGGCTCCTGGAAAATCAAGACTGGCCAGTGGGATTCCTTTTGGAAACAAGTCCTTGAGCTCTGGCTGGGTTTAGGCGGTAGGACCCTGCCATGCTGCAGACACGTTATTTCTGGTGTCTTGCTATTTGTGTGTCTCCCAGAGAAGACACATCCCTGGCTGTTCATCTGCACGTTTTTGGAAGGTCCCAGGATTGTCCATCACCCTGTATAGGTGCTGGAAGTAGGTGGCACTTTCCAGACTCTTCCAGAATGTTCCTCCTCAGAAAGCCCACAGGTTTCTGCCCTCCTACATGGAGAACTTACTCAGCCTGCTGTGTGGTTGGGTAAGGCTCCCTCTTGCCTCCCTGGTATATATGTCCTTTTGTGTCTTTTGGGGTGCTGAATGCTTGAGACTGAAGTACAAGAACTAGATGTTTCTAAATGGCTCTGGCTGATTTCATTTGTCCCAGTTATTCCAAGAGCGCTGTAAAGATTGACAAGTCCCGCAGAGAGGAAAGGAAGGTTAGGGATGTGGCCATAGCACACGCCAGTGTCTGCCCCTCACCACACTTGCCTTCCCATTGCCAGTCCGTGTAATGGATACTTTCTGTGTTTGTCATTTAGACTCTGAAGAATGTCACTGTCCCCTCACCCGAGAACTGCACCTCCTCTTTACTCTGTTGGACGAATGGTACCCACACCTGGACCTTGAAGAACGAGACTGTCCGGGAGAACATTGCTAAGTGTGAGTGAGGCTCATCATGCCGATCACTGGGTCGGGCCATCTGGAGACACAAGGGGGCCTTGAAGGGAAGAAAAGAAGGCCCCAAGAGTCTCCAGACACCTGTCCTGCCTCAGGCATGGAGCACTATGCTGTCATGAAGAGGAAGGTGAGGTGACAGGCCCATGGTTTCATGGAAAGGGCTGAAGTGGGACTTGAAGCCCATCCTCCACCATGAGAGTGCATCCAATTCCAGGTGCTCCCTCCAGGTCACCAACTCTGACTCTGACTCTGGGGAGGTGACAGCCAGTTGGGAGGATGATATGAAGCCCATTAACATATTTTTCATGGGCCCCATGAATGAGGCAGGAACTCTGATTCTTCATCTCCTTCTCTTCTCTGACTCCTTTTTATAGTGTTAGGGATTGAACTCAGAGCACCCCAGACGCCAGGCAAGCACTCTACCACTGAGTTACAGTCTCAGCTATTTTTTTTTTTAAACTTTGAGACAGGGTCCCACTAAGTTGCCTAGGTAGGTTTTGACCTTGGCGATCTTCGTGCCTTGGTCTCCCTGGTAGTCAATTTATAGGTGTGAACCACAGGCCCAACTACCCTGATTCTTTTAACAAGCTGTCACGTCACTCCTGCAGGCTTTTCCAGCTCGTATATACTTACTTAGAAAATCTAATTATGCCTCATACACCCTTCTCCATATCTGCTTCTCCCCTGGGCCTGCTGACAGTAACTCTGAGCAGCTTGTCTGGAAAACACCAGATGCATTCCCCCATACACACAAGTGAACTTACTAGCTACAATGGTCAAGTGCTGTGCATCCATCAATCTAACCATGCTTTGCTGGAATCAGCACAGGGACAGCAGTATGCTGACAGCAAGGCTTACAGTGGCACTGGCTCCAGAGTTCAGGCAGCTTTGTTCTGAGTTTCAGAAGTGGAAAGCAGCATAGGTGGGCGGGACACCCTGTCTAACCTGTGCTTAGCTGTGTGACTTTGAAAACCTCGCTTCATCTGCCAGGCTCGGGAGTGCCTACGGGCCCCAGCCAAGCTTCTCCCAGGGTCACACTTAGCTGCAAAGGAGGCTGGGAAGGGCTGATTTCATTTCGAGCTACCAAATACTGAGCATCCACTAACTGAGCCCCTGTTCCTATGAGGAGAAGGGTACTGGGGGAGATCTGCAGCTTGGGGGTCCCTGTCCTCCTGACCAGTCTGTCCATGTCTCTTCAGGCCAGCACATCTTCGCAAACTTCAACCTTCCGGACCTAGTTGTGGGGATCATCCTGCTTGTGCTCTCCCTGCTGGTCCTGTGTGGCTGCTTGGTCATAATTGTCAAGCTCTTGAGCTCTGTGCTCAAGGGCCAGGTGGCTACCATCATCAAAAAGACCATCAATACTGGTAGGTGCCTCCCACCCCATGTGGCCTACTAGGGATCCCAAGGCATCCTTTGATTTCTGTCTTTTAAATGGGTCCCTCCTGGAGTTTATCTCTCTTGGATCTGCTAAGCTGTGGAAGTTAAGATGCCATTTTCCTAGGAATTCTGTGTTCTGGGGAGCAGATACAATCTTCCATCGAAGGTCAGAAAGGCCCAGAAAAGGAGCCATGAGTAAGACCTTTCTTCCTGGCAGGTTTTAGTCACATGCCCAGGGCTTTCCTGGGTCTAATAGGAGCCCTCAGGCAATAAGCAAGGCTAATGGAAATCTACCCTCAGCCCCAGTAACCTTCTGTCTTGAAGGAAATGTGGTTCTAGGTAAATTCACCCCTTCCCTGGCAGTCAGTGAGCCTCCACTGGCCAAGAGGAACTCCTGCCTAGTAGAGCCACCCGCCCCATGAGCACTTACCAAGCAATGGCGTCACATCCCTGAAATTCACTGGAATGCAGCCAAGGACATCTGTGTCCCCAGGCTGCCCCAAGAGCAAACCAAGTGACTGGGTGCTGGCCAGGCACACAGCGCCTGATCCAGACATGCAGGTGGGGTGAGGGCTGGGGTTCGAGGTGTTGCCACAAGCCACTGCAGTTTCTCCATGCTGTGTCAGGTGGAAACAGAGGTACAAGGTGTGAATGGGGAACCAGGGCGGGAAGTGTGGAGGTCTAGGTGCCCCAAGCACTTTGAGGGCAGAGGGTAGTTTATTGAGTGGGCTCGGGTATTCCTAATCCAACCTCCCAGCATCTATTTTTGTTTTCTTTGGTTTCACCTGCTGGAGCTTGGCAGGGTAAAAGACTGGGGAATGAAAATCTCAGTCCACACACAGGCACTAACTCAATTTCCACCCAGCCCAGCTCACCGGGGACCTAAGGAGGTGGTGCAAACGGCCTTCTCCCTCTGTCTTGCAGATTTCCCCTTCCCCTTTTCCTGGGTGACCGGCTACCTGGCCATCCTCGTGGGGGCCGGCATGACCTTCATCGTGCAGAGCAGCTCCGTGTTCACGTCTGCCCTGACCCCGCTGATTGGTGAGTTTCTCCCTGGCTTCTTGGGCCACTGCTGCCTTTTCCTGTCATCGCTGGGCCAATGCCCTGTGCTCTGTGGTTCTCTCCCCTGCCTCCAGGTATCGGAGTGATAAGCATCGAGAGGGCATATCCGCTCACGCTGGGCTCCAACATCGGCACCACCACCACCGCCATCATGGCCGCCTTGGCCAGCCCAGGCAGCACCTTGATGAGCTCAATACAGGTCAGGACCTGTTTCTGGGGCTGGGCCAGGGGACCAGGGAGCTGGGGGACCAGGGGACTGGGGGCTTCAGGGGATGGGATGTAGCCCCATCGGTGGCCTCAAACTGGCTTCTAAGAGCTAGGCTTTCTGTTAAGTCCAGAAGACCAAACTGAGATGTACTATCTCAGGGGCAAGCCAGGGAGATGAATTGCATGGCTCAGTGTGAGGATACCCAACGCTGCCTGGCTCTTAGAGTGGTAGTAAGACTCATGTTATTGGTGGTCATGTAAAGGTGGGGACCTGGCATAGAGAGCTGCAAAGAGTGGCAAGGAAGCCTGGACATCATCTTCCATCTCCTCATGGCCTGAGCCATGGCCTGAGACACCGGCCTGGCCTTGCAAGACTAGCAGGGCACCTGCCTGGCCTGCGTGGACCAGGTGGTTACCCAGGCAAGGATTCACATTGACCTTCATTGGGTGACCGAGGCCTCTTAGCATCAGTTGCCTTATCTGGAATATGGAGAATGTTATCTCCATCTCATTAGGATTCTAAAAGCCAGAAATATACATGAGACTGTGTTCTAGAGATTAGAGCTGCATATGTAGTTTGAAATGTTTTAGCAAGTACTTTTTTAAAAAGAAAAAGGAAACAGGGAGGTGTGTTTTTATAATGTTCGAGATAACCTATAATCACTTTTCTGTTGGTGAGATACGTAGCATTATTTCATTTCTGTGGACCAAGCCGCACTGGTGGCTGTAGCAGCTAATGTACCAGGCAGGGCTGACCCAAGGCCCTCGCATGGTGCCTGGTGCCACCCGGGAAAGTGGCCCCTGGGTTGACTCCCATCTCGAAGCCTCCCACCAGGACTTTGCCAAAGTAGCAGAATCTCATGACACCTTGGTTTTCTCCTGGCAAGTAACCCTGATTTTGAGGACTATGATAAACCATGTAAAGGTGCTTGGAAAGGAAGGCCTGGGGATTTAGTTCAGTGGCATAAGTGCTTTCTTGGCAAGCGTGAGGTCATGAGTTTGATCCCTGGTACCAAAAAAAAAAGGTGCTTGGAAAAGTCACCCCCACACATGGCAAACACCATCCGTTGCTGCTGCTGTGACCATCTTTTGATCCTCTGAGCCTTTATTTAGGCCTACGAACTTTCTTAGGGGCAGTACTGAGGCTTGAACCCAGAACCTTCACACTGAGCTACATCCTTTATCCTTTTTTATTTTTTAAATTTTAAAACAGTCTGGACTCCTACTTATGGCCTTTCTGCCTCAGCCTTCCAGAATGCTGGGATGGCAGGCATGCACTACGCCCACCTAGGGATCAGCTTTCAGCTGCTGAGCCGGAGGCAGTGGGCCCAGGGCACAGGGAAGAAGGGGGCAAACCCGTGGTTAGATAGACGATGGGCCCTGAAAGCTGAGCTGTGATTCAGCCCGGTCAGCTCCCTGCCTTACCCACCATACGTGTAGTAGTTTTCAGCGCACTCTAGACTGGGAAGCTAGCTTCCCCCTTCACCTGTCCAACTGGTGCAACCCCCTGTGTTTCAGATCGCCCTGTGCCACTTTTTCTTCAATATCTCCGGCATCTTACTCTGGTACCCAATCCCATTCACCCGCCTGCCCATCCGAATGGCCAAGGGCCTGGGCAACATCTCCTCGCAGTACCGCTGGTTCGCCGTCGTCTACCTCATTATCTTCTTCCTCCTGATCCCACTGGCGGTGTTCGGCCTCTCACTGGCCGGCTGGCCGGTGCTGGTGGGCGTGGGGGTGCCCATCATCCTCCTGCTGCTCCTGGTGCTGTGCCTCGGGCTGCTGCAGTCCCGCTGCCCGCGCATCCTGCCTCAGAAGCTGCGCACCTGGAGCTTCCTGCCCTCGTGGCTGCGCTCGCTGGAGCCCTGGGACCGAGTCATCTCGCTGCTCACCAGCTGCTGCCAGCAGCGCTGCTGTTGCTGCTGCCGCGTGTGCTGCCGCGTGTGCTGCCTTATGTGTGGCTGCACCAAGTGTTGCCGCTGCAGCAAGTGCTGTGAGGACCTCGAGGAGGAGGAGGAGCCGGGGGTCCCCATGAAGGGGCCCGGGGCCTTCAGCATAGCCGTGACCCAAGAGGTCCAGGGTGAGGGCAAGGCCCATGCTGATACAACGAGCTCTTGCACCATCACAGCCTTCTAGGGGGCGCCTGGGGCTGGGGGTCCTCCAGGTCCACATGTACCTGCCTTCCGCTTCTGCAGCATCTAGACACAGTCACAGCTCCTGCCCTCCACAGTGTGATGTGGACAAGTAGAGTAGGACCATGTCCACTCCCATACATAGCTGCACTAGCAACCCGCTTCTAGACCCAGGCCAGCCTTCCAGTTGGGGAAGAACGAGGAGAGATCAGGGAAGCCCCCCCCCAAGGAGGCATCTGTGTGTGCACAAAGCTGTTCTCCCTTTTTTTATGCTGGAGCCTATTTTCCCCAAGAGCAGCGGGACCAGGGAAGTAGGGGGCCCTTAGAGACCATAGGCATGGTGCTTTCCCACCTGGAAGAGCTTCATCCCCTGGGCAGGGGATCAGGATACGCTTGGCTCACCTGCCTGGACGGAGGTGGGGGAGAGAGTCCTTCACTGGGCTTCATTTAAAAGGCAACCAACAGGCACCGGGGCTACTGCCCTCTGCCACTGTCTTGGTCAGAAATCATCCCTGTTGGAATAAGATACGCAGTTCCTCAAAGCCTACTCCCTCTCCTGGAATCCTTGGAGCATCTGTACAGGCAACAGTCCTACAGTTTTTTGCTTACTTATTAGGGCCAGCCTCTAGTGGTCAGCTTCTATCCATCTGCCCATCCTACCTAACCTGGTGCCCCTTGGGATCTCCAAGCATCTTCCCTGCCCCATAAATGAGCTTTGGTTTCCTGCCCTCTCCACATCTGCAAAGCTCCAGCCTTTTCCTAGGGGGAGGCAGCTAGGGCTGACACACGGCTGCCTGCCTTACGCAATGGGTGTGCCAAGTGCGTGCTCCTGCTTGTCCAGGATGCCTTCCCTGTGTCCCTGTCCCTTTTACCCCTCTGCTCCCACCCTCAGCTCCTCTCTGGCAAGTGAACTTCAGCCTTATCCAGGAAAGGGGAGGATGTGATGTGGCTGTGCCGCAAGACCCTGTCCCCCAGCACCCTCTCCATCAGACGAGGTTGGGGTGCCAGACTGTGCCCTCTCTGACCCCCCCATGTAGATACAAATCCCCAAACAGCCATTTATACTTTGTAGTCATGCCCCTGTACAGCATTTTTCATAAGTTATGTAGTAAATAGTCTGTGGTTTTGTGTATTTTAGTGTCTCATTTGGAAATGAAGCAGGGTTCTTCTATGAAATGTAAAGACAGAACGAGCACCTTTGTATATTTTGTGATACTACTTTTTGAGTACACCTCTGAGCCACACTGCCCTGCACACTGTATATATGTAAGTTAAACCCCGGTAGTGGCCGTGGCCATGGCCATCTTTGCACTCTGAGTTTTTAAAACTGGAATCCTTGTACCTGCATTGATTTTTTTTTTTTTTTAACTGGTTGTGGGAAGGGAGAAATAAAAGGGATAATCAAACCCAAAAGGAGTGTGCTGTTTTCAGTCACGGAAATACAGACTTTCTTGGAATTAAAATGTGAGACCTCTTCCTCACTGAACCTTAACTACCTGCCACATAATCCCTGAGTTTCCTTGTTCAGAAACCCAGGGGAAAGGTGCATCCAGCCACACTAACACAACTTTCTTTGTTTATTGGTCATGAAGATTTGCTGCTGAGGGCTGTGCTAAGCAAAACATTAACATGTAAAGTATGGACACGAGTGTTACGGTTCATCTTTTTATTGTACAATGCCAGTTTTGAATGCAACTGTAAATGCATCTGTTAGCTCAGAGTGGAATCACGGAGTTTATGCAACTCATGGTTTGTGGCTCAGACACCCACGTTGTTCCTATCGGAGCAGAAAGAACTGCACAAACAGTCTCCATTGTGTGGGCTTCGCTTCTGTGCGTGCTCTCCCAGCACCACCTTCCGGATGAGTCAGGCAGAGCTGAGCGGAAGGCGGCAAGGGGTCACCTTGCTTTCGCAGCCTCCCTGGTAGCCACCTGGTGGGCTAGTGGAAAGGAGGGAGAGGAGGGCTGGCTCCTTAGTCAGCTATGCTTCCCAGAATGCCTCTGTCTGGCTGTGCTTCCAGGCAGTCGTTGTCCCCCTCAGGGCGCTGCCCACCTGTGAAGAGAAAGTGCATCGATATAATCCTCCATGAAGAGAGAGGCACAGGCAAAGAGGTCAGCTGAAGCCAGCACTTTGGAGTTGGCAAGGTAGACTGACTCGAAACTTGCACTCTGGTTGCCTGCGGACTTGAGTTCCACTCCAAGAAGTGTCATTTATTTTTCTGTGCCACTTCCCTCATCTTTAATATGGGCCAGGAATGCTTGACTTGCTATGATTATTAAACTGAATTACAGTCAACTCTCAGTATCCTGGGGAAGGGGAAATTATTTTTAGTTACAGTCATCCCCCACCCCCGGCTGCAGATACCACCTGTAGTTTTAGCTGTCTGGAAGGCAGAGGCAGGAAAGTCACAAGTTTGAGCCCAGCCTGGGCAATTTAACAATTTAGAACCTGTCTCAAAAAAGGGCTAAGAATGTAGCTCAGTGGGAAGGCACTGAGTTCAATCCTCAGAACTGCGAACAAACAAAGACACAAACAGACAAACAAAAAAGATACACATCCGGAATTCTCAAATCTCGTAAAAGGGAATAGTATTTGTGTAAGGTCTGTATATATCCCTTGAAAAAAAAAATCAGTGCATGTTCAATGTAGATGCAATTTTTAGAAGTATTTTTGATCTGGGTTGGCTGACTGCAAATGTGGAAGACATAGTGTGAGCACAGACCCCTGGGTATAGACGGCCTACCGTAATGACTGAATGTTTAGCCCTTGCTGTGTTACTGGAAGTGCTTGGACATTGTGCCCCAGGTTACGGGGGTCCGCCATGCACAGGGTCCCCCATACAGATGTTTCCTGCCAACTCAGGGGCTGCTGTGAACCAGCTAACACAGCGGAACTGGCCTGAGATTTAGGGTCAGGACAGGGTAGGTAAGTTCCCTGGGGCACCATCGAGGATGGGTGCACAGAGCGCTGCTTGTTTGGGAAGGTGACATTGCTCAGACCTCGGGAGCACAGGTCCCACCACGGCAGGGATGGGTGCTGCTTTCCTGGGTGTTGCTATGCATCTTGTCAAGGTTGAAAATTAACTTCTCCTAGGTAGTTGACTACACACTTAGCTATGGCTTGCTGGGTCCTCCGGACCCCTGGAGGCGGTCCCTTTCTCCTCTCCATGCCTTGTGCTCTGTGGTTATCACAGGAGCACAGCGGCATTCTCCCCACCCACCCACAGCCATGGCTTTTGTAGACCAGGTTTACTTCTCTGCCATGTCCCCACTGCCCGCCAGGCCTGCCGCCCTTCTCCATGCCAGTCCAGCTTTGCACTGTCACTGCTATGCAAGCAAATTCAAGTCAGTCAAGAACTAAACCGCACCAGCTCTGCTCTCTCCCTCTGATTGTTTCTTTAATCAGTGCTGTTGTATAAGCATTTCCTCCCAAATGCTCATGAAATAGAACCTTTTCTTTCTTTTTTCCTTCCTTCCTTCTTTGCTTGATGCTTGCTTGTTTCCCTTTTCTTCCTTTCCTCCGTCTTTCTCTCACCCCCTCCTTCCCTTTCTCCTGTGTTCCTCTCCTGCTCTCTTCTCTCTTTTTCTCCCTTATTTTCTTGTGAGGGACTGGTTGTTCTGTCAGTCTTTTGAACATCAATCATTCTGAGCTATGCACTCTTCTAGGAGGAATACCCTGTTTTCTCTATTTTAAATTCTATTTCTTAATTCTGTGGTTTGTTTCAAGCATCTGAGAAAAGGCACATCGGAATCCTCTAAAAACTAAGCCAAAATAAACCTCTTCTCCTCTAACTAGATGTCACACACTTTGTCCCAGAGATAAGAAAGTTACTAAGACACATGTAGTTCCTGTTCATGTTTGTTTGGTAATGTGAAGGCCACTGTTTTTGTTTATATAGGTTGTTCCCTGTCTTCTAGGCTCCTGGTGATAAGAGGTCATGAGGACAGAAAGGCCATGGTATACAGAACAGCTCAACAAAACTCATTCCACACTGCTAACCAGGGCAAACAATAAAATGGCAATTAATTGTAAGGTGCTGCATTCTGGGGTTGTTTGTTACACAGCACAAGATAACCAATACAATTCTTCAAAGAATGGACTGTGGCTTAACTCTGATGCACCTCCTGACCTCACTGCCCGCCTCTTGTCTGTCTCATGGCTCTTTGGTTTAACCCCCACAGAGGATAAGCCTCATCTCCTGCTTGAATAGAAGAGCAATCCACAGGTCCTCCTGGGCCTATTATTTAATCATTAGCTTTATCGTAATTAAGGTGCCTCATTAGCAGAATAGATCACTTCCTCAGGCACTGGCTAACAAATGACCTGCGAACACAGCATAAATTATGCCTTCTCAGTTGGCCCAGATTAACTCCACAAGGTACAAAACGATTCTAGGACCTGGCTGTTGGTGTTGAGGATGTAGCTTTGCGATCTTGAGTGTGTTATAGGCTTGGGAAGGTAACAAATGACCTTTTCTCCCCTTACAGAGTTTGAAGTCAGTTTTTAAAAATAAGACATAGAAGATGGAGAGGAAATATTCATTTTTTTGATGAAGAAGCTGATTGTTCGATGGAACTTTTAGATTTAGCGGATGTATTGCTAACACTTTCCCTTGAATGAAACCAACTTTCCGACTCCATCACAGAAGAGGTGTTGGGGGAGGGCTGCTTGAGTTCACCGTAGCTGACCAGCGTGGTGTGACCCACAGTGGGCCAGGTCCGAAGCTGAGTGTGCTGATTCTTCCCAATACTGTCTGTAAGCAGACAATAGAGAGGCGAGGGGGTCTCTCTCACACTCTGCTTGGATGGCAGATGAGTCCTCAGGCAGTCTGAAGAGATGGGAGTTACTCATTTCCACCTAATAGATAAAAAAACACCAGTTTCCAAGAATCGAGCTGACAGTCTCAAAATGACGGATTAGAACTCCAAGCTCAGGGCTGAGATGTCTGAAGCATGCTGCGTGTGACTCAGAGATCCCGAGATTGCAAGATTACAGAGCAGGCAGATGCAGCAGAGGTGACATGTGAGGGCTTCTGGAGCAAGAAGCTGAGGAGAGGGTGGGACAAGCCACGCAGAAGGGATAATGAGCTGGGAACCTGAGCCAACGGGATAAACTCACACTTCTCACAGCAACCTCTAAGGCCAGCTAACCCTGGTCTTCATGGGCGGCCTAGTCCTGGCTCCTCGCTGCCAAGTGAAGTGTGTGTGGGACACATCATAAGCCAAAGCAGAAGCACTCCCCAGATACCCAGGCTGAGGGGAAAAGGGGGCTGGGTTTTCACCACACGACCCCTCAGAACCATGAGGGAGCCTAGACATTGGCCGCGGGAGGGAGGACGGTCTCACCTTCCTTGCCCTGGAGTTCCTGGTCTTCTTGGCCAATGGGCAGATGTTAATTAGGAATTCACATCTGCTCCTCACCCTGACCCTGGCTCAGACATCGTCATTCTTTCTGAAAACAGTAAGGAAATCTTGTTCCTTCTGCCTAAACGAACCAAAACCTAACTCACAGCTTAAAAGGAGACAAAGTTAAGCTCAGGAAATCATGGGTGGTTAACTGGGGATCGTTGTGAACTTCCCACTGGGATAATTCAGACAACCCAATTACTCATATTTTAAACAATCAACCAAATCCCTTTTTGCTCTGTTTCACATCCACCCCCTGAAAGCTTTTCCTTGTGTCTCTCTGAGACCTTTGAGCCCACTTTACTGTCTGCTCAAATAACTCTTGAAAATCTCCAGTGTGCTAAACTTTATCTTTTTTATGCATCTCTGATGTTCCTATCAATCTCACTCTTGCTCCCCACAGAAAAAGGAGAAAGGGAAGAAAATATTAAGAATCCAGGTGCAGTGGGTGGGGAAACATTGTCATGTGGTATTTTTAGGTAAGACAAGAAGTTTGGGTAGAAGCTGTCAGTGGCTCAGGCCAAAACTGAGGTATGTTGGCCGTGACCGTTACCTTTCCGTCCTCACCCACCCCTGTTTCTTTCTGGTTACCTATTTTAGTCACTTCTTGTCACTGGGAAAAATGTACTATGCAACCTTGGCAAAATAAAAGAGGAAAGGTTTATTTTGGCTCACTGCTTATAAAGGTTTCAGCTCAGTTGATAGTTGGCTGGCCCCAAGGCATGGCAGACAGGAAGTAGAGAGTGACCGAGAGCAAGAGAGGAGAGAAACCTTTCCAAGTCACATCCCCAGCAACTCCTCCCAGGTCCTAACAGCAAGTCAGCTCTAAGCCCTATAACCCGAACTGCTTCTAACAGCCCCATCTGTGAGAGCCTTAGGCTTCTGAGGGACGTCTAGACGTAAAACATAACAATGCCAATCCTTTCCTCATCTTAGTCCAGTGAGGCGACTCCAGCAGAGCACCAGAGAGGTGAGCAGGAGTTTGCTGCAGTTGGTGACACAATAGGCTGCTGTGTCTGTGGAAAGGGTGTGTGAGAAATAAGGCTGACCTGCAGGCAGCCAGTGAGTGACATCCAAGAGGGCACACTCACATGGCTCTTGCCTGGAGAGCTGCTCGGGGGGCTATGAACCAGGTGGTCCTCTTCTTCTTTCTTGTGGTCTCTCCACGTGCTTTGTGTACCGCCTGGCATGGCCACTGAGTGCAAAAAGGGAGCTTCCCAAGAGCACCAAAGGAGGTCCAGACCTTTTCAACACGATATGGAATTATGAAATTATGAAATGTTGCTTCTGCCACAGTTTATTGTTCAAAACTAGGCCAGTTCAGGGGAAGGGGAAATAGACTCCACCTTTCACAGGAGGAGCGGCAAAGGCTTGGTGTCTACCTTTAACCTATCACATTGTACTTCTGACTTCAAGTGACCTTAAGGCTTTTCTAAAAAAAAATTCAAGTGACAAGAAAAATTGTGGGTTATTACAAGGAAGTAAACAAGTAGTTTTTCCTTTTTTTCTTTTGGTACTGGGAATCGAACTCATGACTTCAGGCTTGGCAGGCAGATGCTGTGCTGCTGAGCTATATTCTTAGCAAGAAGTAGTTTTTCACTGGGAAAAGTTGGAAGATCAGTAGGGGGAGAAATGAAGTGATATTTTGATTCTCTAGTATGAGTCATATTTATTTAACTTTTTGTTTATAATCATAAAATAATAATAAAGTTTTAAAATATATATAGCAAAATATGGGGAAACTTTGGAAGAAATGGAAAAGGTTTAATTCAATTTTAATTTATTTATTTTATTCGGTATGGGGGAATCAAACTCATGACTTCCCAGGGCTGGTGCTTATGCTGATGGGCTAAATCCCCAGCCTTTCAATTTTTAAATTAAAAAAATTTTTTTTCAGTAGTAGCAAACCCAGGACTTTCACATTGAGTTACATCCCCAGGCTAACTTTTAAAACAATTGTTAAAAAATGTTTTATTTAGAGACCGGCTCTTGCTGAGTCACTAAGTTGCCCACACTGTGCTGGTACTCAAGGATTCTCCTGCCTCAGCATCCTGAAGGGCTGGGCTGCTAAGAGTGTGGCACTGTACCAGCTTCTCTGATTCTTTTAAGAAGCTGTAATGTTGCCCCTAGAATATTTTTCAACTCAGATATTCTTCACTTCCTAAAACCAAATTCTAAATTCAGTCTAACAATAACTTTCCAGAAGTGTCCCTGAAATGACTCAAAAATTTATTTTCTCTCCTGATGATCAGAGTGATGTTAAATTCCTTAGGCTTATTTGATGCGTTAAACTGCATGGGTGCCACTGTCAAATAATGTCATGCTAAACCTTTTTAAAGTTATGCTTGCTATTGACATAAGTGTTCCAGAAATTGCATGAAATCCTTAAAAGGCTGATCTGTCTTGTTACAATGTTTGCTATGTCAAAATTTCAGTCATGTTAAAACGCTGTCAGCCACAGAATCAACCCAATTTTCTTGTCAATTGCATCACAATACACTCTCATTAGCTCCTTACCACAGCTATTTTAGGTCTTTCGTCATTCACAGTTATTGCTGTATTCAGATGTTTCCTGAAGGCTTTTGAAAGCAGCTCTGATACAAAATTGCATATATTCCCTGAAAAAGACTGAAATGTGTAAGTCTCTGATAACTTCATTTTATTTGTTTTGGTCCTGGAAATCAAAACCAGGGTCTCACACTGCTAAGCAAGCACTCTACCCCTGAGCTACGCCCCCAGCCTTCCAATAACTTTAAAATCATTCCATTGGGTTGGGTAAGAAATTCCAAAATTCTAATGGAAAACTGATGCGTTCATAAAACTGCTACCTAGATATCAAGTAAAGCAAAATAATTACCTGAGACTGAATTAACTGATTAGAATAACATTGCTTTTAAATAATAAAATAATATATGCTTTTAAAAATACTGTTTGAAACATTGCTGTTTCTTGCATGTCTTGTTCTCTAGGATTTTTTAGATTTCTCTAGAGAATTAAGGAAACATTTTTTGAGCTATCTATAATAACAATTTAATAAAATACCTCTGTAGACAAAAATGAGCATTGGACAGGGTGTAATGACATATGCCCACAGTCCTAGAACTTGGGAGGCTGAGACAGGAGGGTTGTTATGAGTCTGAGGCCATCCTGGACTACATAGAGAGTCCACATCCAGGCTGAACTACATAACGAGATCTTGTCTCAAAAAAAAAAAAAAAAAAAAAAAAAGAAGAAAGAAAGAAAAGAAAAGGAGCATTTATCTTTTTCTTGTACCTGATCACTCCACAATTTGGAAACTATTACGACATATTTGTGTTGGTCAGTTTTCTGTTGCTGTGGGAAAACACCTGAGACAAACAATTTAAAAGGAGGAAAGGTTTATTTTGGCTCATGGTTTCTGGCATTTCCACCCACGGCTTTGACCTGCTGTTTTGTATCTGTGCCGAGGCAGAACACCATGGTGAGCAGCATGTGGCAGGAAAAAAGCTACTCTTCCTGGAAGCTGAGACATAAAAAGAGAAAAGGAAAAGGGCTGGGGTCCCAGTAGCCTTCCAAGCCAAGACCCCAGCCACCTCCCTCCTCCTAATACACCCCACCTCTATCAGCTCCCAGTAGCACCGTCAGCAGGGAACAAGCCTTTAACACAGGAGTCTCGGGGAGACACTTAAGATGCAAAACATAAGAAGGCCTATTTGCACTCCATGCATCTGCAGAGATTCAGTAAGAATTTAGTCTCCGTTTAACAGGATCCAAATCCTGGGCTTGGCTTTTTAGCCTAGGGAAGTTTGACAGGTCCAATGTCATGATCAGGCAGTCTTAAAGACTAAAACTGACTGATACGAAGTCAGTACATCTTGGATATTAACAAAGCTCTCATTGAAGCATTATATATATACACATATATACATATTTTGTGTGTGTTTTGCTTGTGGGATTTTTTTTTTGTGTGTGTCTTTTTGAGACAGGGTCTCACTATGCAGTTCAGGCTGGCCTTAGCTCACATTGTAGCCCAGGCTGGTCTTGAACTTGCAGTGATCTGCCTGCCTTGGTCTGCCAAGTGCTGGGATTACAGGTGTGCACCACCACACCCTTGCTTGTGTAAACAACCAGGTCAGATTTAATGAGACTTGGATTTGTTTTTTTTAAAAAAATAAAGAGTCATACCTATGACTTTTTTTTTGTACTGAGAATCGAACTCATGACCCTGTGCTTGCCAGACAGGTGCTATGCAGCTGAGCTACATCCCCAGCCCTTAACCGTGATTTCATTTTCTAAAAATGAGGGTGGTTGTAGAAAAGATTTTATTTTAGTAGAAAGCTATGGGATACTCATCATGATATCCTAGTAGTACTCATTTTCTTTGGGGATTTATTATCTTCCTGTAAACTAGTTTAGGTACTTTTTATTTCTAGTTTGGCTAAAAAACTGAGACTTTCATTTCTCAAGCCACCCAAGTTGAAATTTGATGGTATTACGTGTAAAAAATCACGGCAGCGAATCACGTGGAGAGTCTTCCTGACAGCTGCTTCCTGATCCCTCTCGGAGTTCACCAGGACAGCCGGAAGCAAACATGCACACTGTAAGCCAGGAAAACGCATCAGACTGCACCTGCCATCCCCACCTTATAATCTAACAATGAGTCAGACTCCGAGATAGAAATCTTGTTAATTAGCTGCCCTGTAGACCGAAAACTATCATAATTTTTTTTAGATTTTTTTTTTGAGACAGAGTCTCATGATGTAGCCCAGACTGGCCTGGACTCATGGCACTTCTGCTTCAGCCTCTGAAGTGCTGGAATTACAGTGTGTGCCATCGTGCTTGGCTCAAAAACTAACATAATTTGCTCTAAATATTAATCTTTGTTTTCTTTTTTTTTTCACAGAGAGATACCTTGAATTTTCTTTAAGCAATACAACATGAAATGAACAATTAAGCCTCACTAGTACTCCAAAAGAGATCTTAGCAGCTTAATAATATGCATTTGTTCATTAAAAATGTTGTTTCTGTTAATAAAATTGAAATTACTACCCACAATCTTCTGTTTGTATTTTCTTTTTTTGAGATGGGGTCTTGCTATCCAGTTCAGGCTGTCCCTGAGCTCACTTTGTAGCTCAGACTGGTGTCAGACTCACAATGATCCTCCTGCCTCAGCCTCCTGAGTCTGCACTTGCCCACATTTTAAAAGCTCTTAAAAGCTCTTAAAAAACTAACACACACACACACACACACACCAAAACAAAAAAACCCAAAACAAAACAAAACAAAACACTAATACACATTTTTCATCAGCCTGGGATTCTGTGATGAGGGGAATTTTTCATTCTTTGGCTATTCTTTTCCTTATAGGCACTGTATTTCTCTCCCAGCGCACTGTAACCTTTCAAAGGTTGTAAACACTTTCCTGTGTTACTTATCAGAAAATCACCATTAGGGTTAGGAGAACTCAGTGACCCTGTCACTCAAGTCCACAGTGATTATGTAATTTTGGATAAGGACACCTGTGTGACTGTACATCTCTGTCACCTGTTGGTGATAACTGTGTAGTCAACCATTTTTCTTTTTTCTTTTTTGTCTTGTTGAGACAGGGACTCACTATGCAGCTCACAATGAGCTGGACGTGAGCTCACTTTGTAGCTTATGCTGTCTCAAACTCACAACGATCCTCCTGCCTCAGCCTCCCAAGTGCTGGGATTATACACCTGGCACATGAACTGTTGATCATAAAACCTGCACGATGTTTTGTGCCTGCGACAATGTCAACAGTGGTAACCAAGAGAGATGATGTTAGGTTGGTTGATTGCTTTTCCTGCTTGGTGAGTGGATGATCATGAGATGGACAGTGTTAAACTCGAGCCCCTAGTAGTCACAACTTATCGGGCATTGAAAGTGACTTAGCCCTTGCTTGATTTGTCCACGTGCGTAAAACTTACCTCGAGTATACTTTTTTTCTTGAAGTTTTGAAGCATTTCTAGTGCGTGTTTATAGTGCACAATGCTTCCATTCCTTGTGGGCAGCCGGAGCATGGACACATGTATGCACCACATTTAATCCCTTCTTCCATCCTGCTTTCCTCCACCCTTGCTCTCTCTGTCTCTCAATTCCTTTTAGAATGAGAACGATCTCTCCCTGCTTCCTATTACCTGCCTTTTATTTCGCTCCTTATTTATAATTTGGGTTTCTCACTTAAGAGAAACCAGGCAATGTCTAAGCTTGTGCATCTGATTTATTTCACTTAACATTTTCTCTCAAGGTGCATCCATTTTCCTGTAAATGACTGGAGCCTCTCCTTCTGCACAGCAGAGCTGATTCTAAGGTTTAGCTGTCATGATTTCTGCTGCTGCACCTATGTCTGTATGTATTTACTTCCGTGCTGGTGACCTCCTTCTTGTGAAGCACGTGGCCCACCACTGACCCGCTCAGGCCCTGAGCTGATTCTTATAAACACCCGTGTTAGCTAAAACACAACTTGAGTCCCACCAATCAGCAGTAGCCAGCAATCTTATAATTATGCGGAATAACTAGGAACTTTCCCACGGGCAGACCCTGTACAGCAACTGACACCTGCAACCAATCAAATATTTGCTTTGCTTTACTCCGGCTTCCTTCCGCGGAACCCCTGGGCCACTTCCACTTTGGAGCTCCCTGATGTATGAAGCACCATCCATCGAATAAGTATCAACGTTGCAGAGTGCCTCAGTTTACCTTTCCAACAATCCAGCTTTCAATACCTTCAGCTGTTTCTCTTCACAGCCCTGGGGTTCAAATTTCTCAGTGTGTCAGGAGGCAACTTGAGAGCAATTAAATGGCTGTAAAAGATGCCAGAGGGCGAGCTGGCTGTGTGATCAAATTTTCGCACTGGTTAAAGTCCTCCGCCCCAGATAGCTGGCGTGTTGGCTTTAGACCTGTTCGAGGACCGGTTCTTCTCACCCTGCTTCCCTGAGGACACACTCCTAGCTCTAGACCAGAATGGCTCTTCTCTGGCCAACTTTCTTATTTCCACCTTTCCATGCACAACTTTTGGTCTAAAAGTTCATAGGGAGAGGAAGGGGAGTGAGGGGTACGTGTGCTCACCTAAGTGGTGTTTCGGTCTCCACATTTCTTTTAAGATCCACCCTCTGTCTAAAACACGAGGACCTCTGGTTCTCTCCTCTCAACTTCCAGCTATTTCTAAAAGAACTTGCTCAGCCCGGCTGTGACTGGCTGACAGTGTACGTAGCAGGCCAGGGTGTGCTCACTTCTCTGAAGAGTGGTTCAACTTTTTCTTCAAAACTGCCAAGGTCCCGGCCAGGTCTTGGCATGAAATTGCTGTAATTGTTCTTTCCCCATGAAAGGCTGTTACCCTCCTGCTCTCTCCCCTGGGATGTGGTCAATAGGCCACCTGCACTGGTAGTTTTCTCAGCTTTGGAGAAGCTGTGGACATGCAGGGCCCCCGATGCTACTCCAGAGAGCCCGTGCAGAGGGCTGAGGGCCTGAAAATTCCTGGGTAATTCAGAGATGAGTGATCATCAGCCCCGGCATGGGGCAGAAATTAGAATCTTTTACCATGCAGCGTTCCAGGCCTCTTCCTCCTCCTCTTTCCTTCCCTCCCTCCATTTTCCCTTCCTTCCTCTTTTCCTTCCTTTCTCCTTTCCTCTTCATCTGCCTCTTTTTTCCCTTTGACTTTCTTTCACTCTTCCTCTATCTCTACTTTTTCCTTCTTTTGGCTATAACAACATCAAAACGTTAATGGGTTCTTTCTTTCTTTCTTTCGTCTTTTTTGAGACAAAGTTTCACTATGCCATTCAGGCTGGCCTTGAAATCATTTTGTAGCCCAGGCTGACCTCAAACTTGAAGCAGTCCTCCTGCCTCAGCCTCCCAAGTGCTGGGCTTACAGGCATGTGTCACCACATGGCACAAATGGCAAAAATACCTCCATTCTTTTTTTTGTTTGTTTTTTTGGATACCGGGAATCAATCTCAGGACCTTGCACCTGCCATGCAGTCACTGCCTCTGAGCTATGCCCCTGGCCCCAAACGGGTATTTCTGAGTGATAAGATTACTAGCCGTTTTTATTTTCCTGTTTATGTTTTTGGTCCTCCTTCCAGTTTTTTTTCACCACAAATTTATATTGCTTTTCACTAAAAAGAACATATAATAAGGAACAGAATCCTCAGTGGCCCCGGGATGGCTGTCACAGGGAAGCTGAGCTTTGCCCGCCATCATCTTTTGGGCCAGACGATGCCTCATCTCCTCTTAGTGTAGTGAGGTGGTCACTCGGTTCTGAGGACTCCAAAGAAATAGCCCGAATGACACTGAGTGCCAAGGGCAGCCCAGTCCTGTGGCCTTAAGCTGTCGATCTCAGGCCTTAACAAGAGGAAAGGTGCTGGAGGTTCAAGGTCATCTGCCCCCAGATCTTCAGAAGAGCTCTTCAGCACCACCCCCCAGCCAGCATCCCTGCTGGGGGCCCACTCGGCCTGACTCTGCTGCAGGCTTGTGACAGAGCTTTGCCAGCTCCGCCCTGCTAGCCCTTGGTCCACTGCCGGAGCTCGTTCAGTCTCTCACAGAACGTGGCAAGTCCGAGGGTGTACTGGCCATGCACTGGGCAGGGGCTGTACAAGCAATTAAGGCGATTCACACTTCCAGGACTTTCACCTGTCCAGGCCCAGAGCAAACCTTCCACCCCACCTCTGGGTGTAATCCGAGTCTGTTATGTTAAAGCCGGGGCCCCAGGTGGGGGTACTGGAATGCTGTAGGCCTTTAAGTGGTAGCGCCTAGTGGGAGGTCACTGAGGGGAAGCCCTTTGTGGGCCTCTCCCTTCTTCCCTCCATCTCCCCACGCCCTCCAGTTTGCGATGTAACTGCTCCCACATGTGCATCCCTACATGTGCCACTTTTACCAGCAGTCAGATCAGTGAGCCATCTGATTTTGGACTTGACCCTCCCACACTCTGAGCTAACACGCCTCTTCCGTTATAAGGCCACTTGTGTCTGTTATTTCATTGTTGTAGTTCAAAGCTGTCCAATACGCTCAACCTCATCATTTTGTCAACTTGGGCAAATTATTCCACCTTTGTGATTCTTAGATTTCTACCTCACATGTGTGAATATTTCTATTTTACAATTTTCATTTTACGAGATTTCATCAAACCCCAGGTTTGAGCATCTCTCCTTTCAAATGTTTGCTCTATCTTACTGCACTCCCTACAATTCATTTGTTAGCATCGCTGCCTACTTTTGCCTAAGCAGCAATATTAGTGAAATCATGGGGTTGGTGAGCAACTCCTACTTGCTTTCCAATAAACATTACAGCAAATATGGAGGTGTTAGAACAATAGACGTTCAATCAGGTCCCCCCTAGAAACTTGTCATGTGCCCCAAGGTGTAAATGCAGGACTGAGGTCTGTTATGGAAGCAGCTGGCACAGAGCTGGGTTCAGACAAGACTGGAGGACATACAACTGCGTTAGTTCTGAGAAGTAAACACTGAGGGGGTGAGAAGCCACCGTGCAGGAAGAAGCCTAGGAGAAGAGAGGCTCCCCAGAGGCGATGACAGCTCAGCCAAGCCCTGGACCCTGAGCTGGGGAGCATACGGGAAAGGCAGGTGCTAGAAAAGGGAGCAAAGGGCAGCAGGTGAGAGAGGGCAAGACCAGAGAACACTCGAGGAATTGCCAGCTGCGTGGCACCAGGAGAGGAAGTGGGTATGAGCTCAGCGCAGTGACTGATAAGCTCTGACCCAGGTAAAGCAGAGCACGCATGCTGTCTGAGCAGCTTCACCTGACCCCGTGGATGCAGGTGTGGCAGACCGGGGAGGCACACGTTGAATTTGCAGCCCCAGAAGCACAAGGATGCTGTAGCGTTCGCTGGGGACCAGGTGGCGCGGAGAGCAGCAGGCTGATCTGTCTGTGAAACACCTCGCGTTTCCCTCTCTCCTCCACGTGTGTGTCCTCCTTGTCCTTTACCCCAGGCTTCCTTCCACTTAAGTCAGCCCATACGGGATTAGTAATTTGTTTCTGCAGAAATGAGCACTTTGTTTCTGACATGGGCTTCTGTGGTCCCAAGGAGCTGTGGGTGTTCCGCCTGGCCTTCCTCATGGGGAAACCTAGAGCCCAGGCTGTCCTCTGTCCTCCCTGTCCCTCAGCGTGAGCAGGGTGTGAGCAGTGCTGAGCTGGTCTTGTCCCTCTGGGCCCCTTGTCCACCCCAGAACCTTAGTCTCAATGCTCTGGAATGGTCTTTAAGCAGTCTCACCGCTGGGCATTTCTGCATTGCAAACATGTCCTACTTTTTTAAAAAATGCACAATGCTCGTGTCGCTGTCTTGCTTTCCACCCTTGAGTAGTGCCCATTTCCAGGGAGACAGAGGCCAAGCCCTGAGCACGACTTCGAGTCCTCCATCTGTGCTGTCATCACCACCTGGGACCATGCAGAAAACAGGGACCTGTGGGCACGAGCTGTCCTCCGCAGGCCTGGGAAGTAATGGAACAGGACCACTCTTTGAGTGGGAGAAGTTTCCAGATCAATATGAAAGGAAATTGGAGCAGGGAGATGCAGTCACTGGATAAGGATAGGATGGCTTCCATGCCGAAAGATGTGGCCAAAAAGCCAAGTCACTGCTTTCAAACTGTGTGCTTCGTGGAAGGGGAGCTGGTCAGCCCTGACAGCAACAGTCCGGACACTGCAGGACAGAGGGGGCCTAGGGCTGCTGATAATGAAGTTCCTATGGTGGAGATGAACTGTTCGAATTCCCTGAGTTACTGGGCCTAATACTCCAGCTCCTGAGATGCATCCACCCACGTTTGCAGGCAGCAGCACATTTCTGAGCTCGTGTGGCTAAGGACCAGCAAGGGAGTGGCTAGAATGGGGCACAGAATGTGAAGAGGTGCTCATCTTAGTCTCGCAAGCACCTCCTTCCGTCTTGCCCTTGATGCATGACTTGCCTCAGCCTAATCTCAGTCTTGCTGCATTCAGCGAGGTAGGTGCCACGGGAGATCACCAGCATCTGACAGAGGCCAACTTCCTGCTCAAGAGGCGAAGTTAAAATGTCTTCAAGTTGCAAAGTAGACTCAGGCTGTGATCGCATGGGGTGAGCTCTGCTGTGCCCCCTACAATCCCAGGAGGGCGGAAGGAGAGTCTGAGGAGATTAGAGTGATGGCAAAACCCCCGATGGGACTAAGTATCAGTGTCCTGAGTGCCCAGGCATGAGATTGTCCAGTGGTTCCCATCTGCAGCCAATCCCGTGTAGACACAGGTTGGCCAGTGGGTGGGACCTTTCTATATAGATGTATCTACACGTCTCCTCCCTGCAGCTCCAAGGAAACCTTTTGCTTGCCCGGTGGGCCCTGGCCCTAGGCTGCCAAAGCGCATGTTAAGAGGCAGCGGTCATTTCTTTCTCGCCTTGATGGCGTTAGGTTGCTGATACAAAGGGAACTCTGAAGATTTCTGGGCAGGACATTGGGGTTCTGAGTGAGGTAAATGGAGGGGCCAAGGCATCAACCCAGGCTCACAGCTCTGCCTTAAACCCATCACATCCAGTCTGAGCAGACTGATGGTCAGGGGATCCACTTTGGGGTGCTGTGGAATTAGAGAGAAGGGGTGGTTGTATACCCTTGTGAACCTACGTGGTGCTGGTGAATTTTTCACTTGGAGATACTGGTCACTTCTCTCCCACTGGCGGGTGGTTCAGTGGGCATGAGGTAGGAGAGAGCCCCAAGTCGAGGACAGAGAGAGGTCTTGGGTTTCCCACTCATCTGTGCTGGCCAGTATTTTCCAATTTCTTTCAAATCAGTGAGTTAATGTAGTGAGGTGTTATCACATCAAGCTGGCCCCAGCCTAGTACTTGGGATTAAGGTATCGTGAAAGGAATAAAGGATGTGTGTGAGCAAATCAGCAGTGTTAGGAAAACCACAGTAGTGTTTGCACCCTGCAGGACTTTGTGTTTGTCCTCTGGCTCTTTCTTCTCCATTCTTTCTTCTCCTCCACCCTGTCCTGCTCCATGGGGCTGGACCCAGAGATGCCACGGAGTGGGGCTCAGGAGTTCAGGAAGAGCCAGATGTAGGAGTGAAATTTAGATCTGCTGCTGACCATCTGTGAAACACTAGGCGGGTTATTTAACTTCTTCGCACCTCAGTGTCCTCAGCTGCAAAGGTGGGGCCTCTACGCCCAGGCAGAAGGTTAAAAGGGTGTGATATTTGCAAAGTGTCGGGCAGCTAGTAGATGCCCCTGATATCCATTGCACCCAAATTAGCTTAGTGTCTTTTTCTTCTTCAAATGAAGGGCTGTCAGTTCTCATTATATTCAAAGAATTGAACAAGAAGTGATTAGATTAAAACTCTTGGAGGAAACTTTCTACCAGTCCTTAGGACAACAGTGAGTATGGTGACGACAGACAGTGCATCCAGAGCATTTGCTATCTGGGCCTGTGGTTTGTTTACACAGAACTCTGTGACTCGGGACCCACTGTCATCTCAATTTTACAGATGAGCAGAGGTACCAATGTCATCTAGAGATCGTGTTCACCTCTTTACCCTTGTGGAATTGAATGCTTGCTTATAAAAGAGTGCCTTTGTCCTTCTCCTGATTAAAAAAATCTTTTTTGGAAAAATCATTGGAGTGAAATTCTTACAGCATAAAATTAATTATTTTCAAGTGAAAAATCCAGTAGCATGTGTAACATTCATAATGTGATACAATTGCCACCTCTATCCACTTCCAGAGCTCTTCCGTCACTCTGCAGGAGACCCGCGTCCAGCTAGGCAGGGTCTCCCCGCCCCCCAGACCTGGCGACCTCCAGTCCAAGTTCTGTCTGTATGGATGCATCTGTTTGGGATACTGCCCACAAATAGAATCATGCAATCTGTGCTTTATCGTTCATTTGTTTTCACTTAGCATGTTTTCCAGGCTTGTCTACATCGTAGCAGGTGTTAGTAGTTTTCTTATGGCTGAATACAACTCTGTTGTGTGTAAGAAGCACAACTCATTTGTCTTCTCATCAGCTGATGAACATTGGAGCTGTTTCTGCCTCCTGGTTATCCTGAATCCTCTTGCTGCAAACATGCACTGGTTTGAGCACTGTTCTCTGTCCTTCTGGGTTTACACCTAGGCACAGAGTCCTGTGTCACGTGGGAGTTCAAATGATTTCTACAGAGGTTGAACCTTGTTTAATTTCTACCAGTAGTGTGTGAGTTCCGGTTTCTGCACATTCTTGCCGACACTTGCTATTTTCTGTTTGTACACATAATTCCAATGAATGTTAGGTTGTAACTCACTGCGGTTTTCATTTGCATTTCCCCAGTGACTGATATTGAACATTTTCTCATGTCCTTGTTGCCAAACTTTGGCCTAGGAAGAAGAGACCCTGGGACAGGTTTCCAAAGGGAAGAAAATGCACAGAGCTACAGGCCTCCACGTGAGTGACCGTTCTCCACTGATTTATCAAGCATAAGCCGAGTGGCCCTCTTAAAATAACTTGATTTATAAAGTGAAATGGGAAGAATAAATGACTTGAATGATTGTAGCAAAATACAAATCTTACAATTGGAAATCAGTGCATGTGACAAACCCCACACAAAGCTAATCTTTGTAGAGGGAAGGTAATTTGATTTTCTGTCATTTGACTAATTTAATTCCACCACTTACTTTTCAAATACCCTTGAATATAAAAGCATTGCTCAAGCTGGTAATTGCAGTATAGTATTTTACAGTTTTCAAAACCTATTCACAAACTCTCCCAGCGAACAATGATCTGAAATAAGATCCTACTTTAATTCAAGATGATCAGTGACCTGGAAACAGTGACAACACACATGAGAAGAGCTCCGTGCTCATCACCTAGAAACACCCAGCAAAGTCGCTCCTGCATTAAGAAGAGAAGCAGAAAGTGAGGCAGAAAGAAGTCAAATTTCTTGCTTAAGGAAGATGTCTAAGAAATCTAAAAGTCAGGATCTGAGACCAGATCACATGGCCTTCAAGTCCACACACTATCTTTTAGGGACAAAATATCAGCAGAAAAGACCTGGTTAAACTGTAACAATCAATTAATCAATCAATCAATCAATGGCCTAAAACTACCTAAATAATTCAAACTGGTATTTCTCTTGCCTGGGTATATTTAAAGCAATATATGTATATATATGTATATATATATATATACATATATATACATATGTATATTATAACATATATATATAAAACCTATATTTAAGAATCTTTTCTCTGATTATTTGTGTGCATACGTGTGCATGTGTGTGGTACTGGGATTGAACCCAAGGACTCCCATGTGCTTATGTTTACTTAAGCCAGTAAGCTGAAGTAATGGTCAGTTCTCCAATAAATTAGAAGAGAGATATTATCATTTAAATTCCTCATTTATTTGTTTATTGATTGACTTAGCTAATGTGTTACATTTATGGTGTACAAGATAATATTTTGATGCTTATGTACATAGTAAAATTATTACTACAGGTAAGCAAAGTAACACCTTCCCTAGTTTCTCTTTAAGTTGTATCGTGTGTGGTAAGAACACCTAAAAATCAAGACTTATAGCAAATTTTCAGTATATGACGCGATGTTATTATTTATTTATTTATTTGGTGAGGTAGGATCTCACTGTCATAGTGCAGGCTGGCCTTGAACTTGGATTTGTAGTCTAGGTGATCCTCCTGTCTTTAGCCTCCCAAGGGCCAGGATTACAGGTATGTGCTACCATGCTAGCTTTGACTTCCTTATTCACATTACTGAATTTTAGAGAGAGTTCCACCTTTTCTTCCTTGGAACAAGTCCCCTGGGTCTAGCATTTGTCAGTTCCTGAGTTCTAAAGGCCACGAGGTGTGTCCTATCCCTTGTGGCAGCTTTAGGCTAGTTCAGCAGGCAGAGGACCTCTGCATGCTGAGAGACCAAGGCCATTGCACAGCACGGTGGAGCCAAGGACTGTGCTCTGGACTGTCACCTCACCCCTGAGGGCTGGAATGGCTGGGAGTCCTGCTGGAAACCCAAGCTTCTGAAGCCAGTGTTCATGCTGGACCTGGTCTGAGGGCCACACTGGGCTGGCCATCCTCCTCTGAGAATTTATCCCACGGAAAATAACACAGAAACTACAAAGGGTTGTTTACAAAGATTCTGTCTCTTGCAAATGGTTGTTACAACCAAAGATCAGTGAAAACACAAATTTCCACTAAAGGGTTGAGGAAACCAAATAGAAAACCTCCATACAATGATATCCAATTTAGCCTATAAAAAAGGTAAGCTAAAAGTAAATTTTTGATCTAAGAGGTTGTTATATTTAGTGAAAAGAAAAGTTAAAAAGATTTATGAGGCAATATTTTCTCTTTCTTTCCATATCTGTCTGTCTGTTTATCTAACTGCCTACCCATCCACCTGTTTCCTAAATTTGGTGGCATAAATTCTGTTAGTGGTGGGAGACACCAGCTATGGGAAAGTATGGAGATTTTTGTGCTTTCTTGTAATTTCTATGTTATTTTGTAAATGATAAAATGTGTGTGTATATATAATTCTTATATTGTAATATATAATAATTATAACAGGAAAATTTTATAAAATAATCATTATATAGACTTAAACAAAAATTAAAATTGTTGCACAGTTTTCTAGCTCTGTTTGGAGAACACAAATTCCAAGAGAATCTTGGTTACTTTTATCTCATTGCTGGGCCAAAATACCAATATTCAAAATGAAGGAAGGAAAGGTTTATTTAGCTCACAGTTTGTGGAGTTTCAAGTCCATAATCAGTTGGCTCTAAGGCAAGGTGGCATGGCACAGGGGCAACACTTCAAGGCAGCAGCCAGCAAAAGCAGCCAGAACAAAAGAGGCAAGAACAAGCCTCTTTTCCTCCCCTGCATTGTATGCGAACTGCCCTAGCCCCCCATGCACCCTCACAAAATCTCTGTGCCTTCTTCTTGCACAGGATGAAGACATTTACAAAGTAAGGATCCTGGCTCCCTGCTGAGTTTTTTAGTTAAACTTCTAAACTTCTCAAGTTGGCACAGTGTATCAACCATAACAGAGCTTCTGTTGATTTTGCTTTCCAGAGAGGACCCTGGAGACTTTAGACTTCTCTGGAGGCCGTCTCCCAAATCCATCCAGATTCCTGAGAGCAGACGGGGTCATGGCTCTAACTTTTCCCCTTTCTCAGGACCAGTGCAACTTACAGCATCTGGCTCCTGTGACAGGCACTTTGGCTGGGCAGCTACAAAGCAGGCATTGCGCAGCTCCACTTGTAGGGAAGGTCCCAGTGCCCCGCGCACAGTTCCCATCTGTTGCACGTATGTTAACTGATGGATAGGGTGCTTTGTCTGCCGTCCAGGGCCCTCCAAAGGCCGGGAGGGAGGTCTGCACCCTTCCTACTCTTCATTAAACTTTGCAGGGGGTAAAGGTATGACAATTCTTTTAATGGCACTGATAGAGACCAGGCATTTTGCTTTTTATATTTCATTTGTTTTTATACCTTAGAGGGCTGGCGCGCTTTGGGGTTACTAAGCTTTCTGTTGCAGAGAACTGGAAAACTCATGAGCCACTCTGCAGCTCTATAGGGTGTGTGAGCCCACAGTGGCACAGCTTGGGTTTGGAGGTGGGCCGGGGTGGGCTCATATTCAGCTTGTGAAACAACCTTGGGACACTCACTCATCTGTCTGGCCTCCACATTTGCATTTAAAAACAGTGGTCCCCACTGCATAAGGTTGCTGTGAGCCTTAAGGGAGGTTTAAAAACACGGATACAAGCTGTGTCATGGTGTATGTGGTCTTTAAGTGTCTCCTTCCTTCCTGACTTCTCTCTGGAGGTTTCCTTATACATGACTGCAGGATGTTTTTGGATCTTCTGAAACTCATTGTCCAAAGCCGGACTGGTAGGGTTTCAGTTTCAGCTCAGCTATCTATCAAGTAGGTGACCTTGAGCAAGGTCAGTAACTTCTCAGTGTCTCAGCTCTTCATCTATAAAATGGGAATGATAACAGAACTACTTAGTAGAATTTTCTTTTGGAGATCAAATGAGGTTTAAAAAGATATAATGTCCTTAGAATAAGGTCGGCTGTGTAAATAGTATCTATTTGTATGAGTCTCCCTATCTATGAACATGGGATTCAATATCATAAAGCATTCAAGTCTCCCCAAAACTAATCTATAAATTCACCCAATTTTTAAATTCTACTGGAAAAGCAAGGAGACAAAAGCAGGTAAGGCAAATGTGGAGAAGAACAAGAAAGAATGACCTGCCTAACCAAACACAAGTCAGATCAGGGATGAACTTAGTGAAACAAAGGTAGCCCAACCCAAAATAGAATACAAACAAATTGTATCATATATATCAGAAAAATCACCGTGAATATAGAAAAGACCAGTGAATTCCCTGGAAAATAATTTATAACTCATGTCACAGACAAAGTTCTAACTTACTGATAAACAAGTTTCGTTTCGTTTCTTTTCTTTTCTTTCTTTCTTTTTTTTTTTTTTTTTTTTGGTACTGGGGATTGAACTCACCACCTCGCGCTTGCCAGGGAAGCAATTGTGCCACTGAGCTAAACCTCCAGCCCTGTTAAACAAGTTTTGCAAGTTAATAAACTGCCAGTACTTTGATATGAACAGGCAGGAAAACATTCACAAATTGTCTTAAGGATCTAAAACTGTCAGATTTCTGTAACACAAGTTCAACTTCACAAACATTAACAGAAATGCAATTCAAAACCACACCAAGATCCCATTTTTTATTTATCAGATTGGTAAAACTCTAGAAGAGTGATTGATCATATTGTCCATGGTGTAGAAAATAAATTGTCTTACAATGGTGCTTAGACACAAATTTTAACAACTCCTATGGAGTGAACTGGACAATACCTTTCAAAATTAGAGCTGCACATACCCCCAGGCATGCATTTCCATGCCTAGACATTAGCACCATGGTAATACAGCAAGGTTACTCAGTGCAATATTGCTTGTAACAGCAAAAGATGGAAAACCACTAATACTCATCATCAAGACCCTGGTTAAATATACAGAACATCCACGCCATGGAATATTATGGAGGAAAAGTAACGAGGAAACCCACGTATAGTACTGATGTGGGATAATCTCCAGGATACAGAGTAAAGGTATATTTTTAAAATAGTATGCTAATATTTGGGTTAAAAAACTCAAATGTGTATCTTTTACTTTTATAGGATTACAGTGCTTCTGTACTGGACTACTGTGCTTCTGACACCAGGGTCAACTTCATTTTATGCTCTTTTGTGCCTCTCAAGTTTTGAGACAAGTGGAGATGTTATATTTGAAAAGGAAGAGCAATAGATCTAAATTTAGCAAGTGGACTTCATTGAAATGAAAATTTTCTATACAAGAAAACATTATTTAAAAGTTAAGAAGGTCAGTAACATACTGGGAGAGCGTATTGTCAATAGCTGTGAAAGAAGATTTGCATCCAGAATTCTATATCAGCAAGAAAAAACTCAATACGAAATGGACAGAAAATATAATAAAATATTCACAGAAGAAGAAACATGAATGGCCAGTGAACATTAGAAAATATATTTATTTTAGTAATCTATAAATCATAAATTAACATGACCTGCCATTTTATTGTCACTAGGTTAGAAGGTATTTAAAAGTTTAATAATTTCAAGTGCTGGTGAAGATACAAGTCAGAGGGAAAACAGTCCCATCTTATATGTAGGGTATAAATTGGTATTACCACAGAGAGCTACACTGCAGCAAAGTAGCAAACGTGCATGCTTCTGACTCAGTAATTATACTTTTTGGTAAATATTCTAGGCAAATTTCTAGCACATGTGCATGAAGAGACATGTACAGAAAACACCCATTAATGTAGTCTTTCTACTGACAAAAATTAACAGGAAAATGGACAAACAATGCTATTTAATTACACTCCATTGAAAATATTAAATTCAAGAAATGGTTACTTTTGGGTATAAAAGGAGAGTGATAAGATTAAGGAAAATGTTATGGGATACTTTCTGTGTTATATTTTGTTTTATGAAAAGTAATCATTGAAAGAAAAATAGATCACATTTTTTAAAAACTGGCTGGTTTGAAGTAGTTTACTAAAACTTAACTGATCATAGTAAGAATTTATTATAACAAATAAACAGCACAGATTCCTTTTTCAGATTTAATTTATAGCACAACCATTTGTAAGCATCGAGATCTGGGTTAGTCACAGTGTCTCAGCTTCATTTTCCTCAAATGCAGAATGTGGATAATTATACAGCAGCAGCTAGAATGTTAAGTAAGATAAAGATTAAATGGCAGTGTGAATGCATGACCCCTGTTAGTAAGTGTGAAACACTATTGGCATCATCTTCATTGGCTGGGGAAATAACATCCCTGAGTCACTTTGATGCTCATCTCCTGACAGGTGAGGCTTTAGTGAGAAAACAATCACACAATTTGTATTGGTCAGCTTCCTCATCCTTGGTACATAAAACCTGACACCTGTGGCCCTGAAGCAAGGCCAGCAGATTGCTGTAGCTGCTGGTTTCAAACAGGAGCCTAAAGAGAATTTTTTCTGTGGTCTGTTGGCCATTTCAGAACTTTGGAAATGGAATGGTCAATTCATCAGAAAGAAATAGCAGGTGAGTATGGTGGACTTTAGGGGGCTTGAAGGAGAGAGACCCTGGCACATCGGGACCTGTACCGTGTGGTTGACTCGGGGTGCCAGGAGAACAAGGAACTCCCCCCCTCTCTGGGGGCAGCTGAGAGTGTGGCAGACTTTCGGCGGCCTGAAGGAGAG
>PVJX010006555.1:0-76832 GCA_004027295.1 Dolichotis patagonum | reverse complement strand
AACCAAAAAAAAAAAAAAAAAAAGCAGGAGTAGCTATTCTTTTTGAAGACAATGTGAACTTCAAACCAAGAATGATCCAAAGAGATAAAGAAGGTCACCACATACTAATTAGGGGAACAATTCAAGAGGAAGAGATAACAATCTTAAATATATATGCACCAAATTCCAGAGCACCCAGTTATACAAAGCAAATATTAACAGAAATGAAAAATCAAATAAGCAACAACGCAATTATAGCAGGAGATTTTAACACACCATTGACACAAAGGGACAGATCAACTAGACAGAAAATCAGCAAAGAAATAACAGAACTGAGTCACACCTGTGAACAAATAGACTTGATAGACGTATATAGTGTTCCATCCAACAACATCAGAATATACATTCTTCTCAGCAGTACATGGGACATTCTCTAAAATAGACCATATACTAGCCCACAGAACATATTTAAGTAAATGCAAAAGAATTGAAATTATCCCATGCATGTTATCAGATCATAGTGGCATGAAACCAGAAATTAATGATAAAAGCAACTGCAAAATCCTTACAAACACATGGAAACTGAGTAATACACTTTTGAGCAATCAGTGGGTCATGGAGGAAATTAAAGAAGAAATTAAACAATATCTACAAGCAAATGAAAATAAAAGCACAACTTACCAGATTTTCTGGGATGTAATGAAAGCAGTCCTCAGAGGAAAATTTATTGCACTGAGTTCCCGCATCAGGAATACAGAATGAACACAAATAAACAACCTGATGCTACAATTCAAATATCTAGAAAAAGAAGAGCAAGTAAAGCCCAAAGCCAAAAGAAGGGAGGAAATTATAAAGATCAGAGCAGAAATTAATGCAATAGAGACTAAGAAAACAATACAAAGAATAAATGCATCTAAGAGTTGGTTCTTTGAAAGAATAAATAAAATTGATAATCCCCTAGCCAACCTTATTAAAAAAAGGAAAGAAAAAACTCAAATTCATGCAATAAGGAATGAAAAAGGTGAAATTACCACAGACTTGGTGGAAATACAGAAGATCATCAACACCTATTTCAAAAACTTCTACTCTCATAAGTTCGATAACAGAAGAAATAGACAGATTCCTAGATACATATGAACTACCAAAGCTGGATAAGGAAGATGTAAAACTGCTGAATAACCCAATTTCTATTAATGAAATTGAAAATGTAATTAAGTCCTTGCCAACAAAGAAGAGCCCAGGCCCAGATGGATTCACTGCAGAATTCTACAAGAAATACAAAGAAGACTTAATTCTGACACTCCTCAAACTCTTCAATGAAATTGAAAGGGAAGCAATTCTTCCTTAGTCATTCCTGGAAGCAAATATCACTCTAGTACCAAAACCTGAGAAAGACCCAACTAAAAAAGAGAACTATAGGCCAATCTCCCTAATGAACATACATGCAAAAATTCTCAATAAAATATTGGCAAACAGGATGCAGCAAATCATCAAGAAGATTATTCACCACGACCAAGTGGGATTCATCCCAGGAATGCAGGGATGGTTCAATATATGTAAATCAATAAATGTAATCCACCATATCAATAGAGCCAAAAGTAAGAACCACATGATCATCTCTATAGATGCAGAAAAAGCTTTTGATAAAGTCCAACACTCATTCATGATAAGAACCTTACAGAGAATTGGAATAGAGGGTCTTTACCTCAATATGATAAAGGCCATCTATGACAAACTGACAACCAGCATGATATTAAATGGCCAAAAACTGAGTGCCTTTGCCTTAAAATCAGACAGAAGATAAGGATGCCCCCTATCACTACACCTATTCAACATAGTGCTTGAAATATTAGCCAGAGCAATTAGACAAGAAAGAGAAATAAAAGGAGTAAAAATAGGAAAAGAGGAAATTAAATTATCATTATTTGCAGATGACATGATACTTTTCATAGAAGACCTCCAAAACTCCATTGAAAGACTCCTAGATATAATAAATAAATTCAGCAATGTAGCTGGATACAAAGTCAATACTCAAAAATCTTTAACAAATGTTTGCTGGAAAAATTGGCTATTCATATGCAGAAGACTAGTAACATGCCTATACACTAACAACCAAAGCACTGTGAGAAATAAGAGAAGCCACACTCTTCACACTAGCATCCAAAAAAATGAAATACTTAGGAATTAATCTCACAAAAGAAGTAAAAGAGCCATATGGGGAAAATTATAATACCCTGAAAAAGGAAGTAAAAGAGAACCTCAGAAAATGGAAAGACATCCCCTGTTCATGGATAGGAAGAATAAACATTGTGAAAATGCCCATTCACCCAAAATTACTATACAGATTCAATGCAATCCCAATCAAAATACCACTAACATACCTCATAGATCTAGAGAAATCACTCCTAAAATTCATCTGGAACCAGAAGAGACATAGAATAGCAAAGGCAATTCTAAGCAGCAAAGGCAAGGCAGGATGCATCACAATACCTGATTTGAAATTATACTACAAAGCTACAGTAACAAAATCAACATGGTACTGGAATAAAAACAGACCATTGAAGATCACTGAAGATCTTCCATTCAAGATCAATGGAATCGATTGGAAGATACAACCACAAACAAAAACTCACTCAACCATCTTATCTTTGATAAGGGGCCAAAAATGCTCCCTGGAAGAATGACAGTCTCTTCAACAAATAGTGCTGGAAAAATTGGCTATCCATAGGCAGAAGACTAAAACTAGACCCATGCCTATCACCATGTACTAAACTAAAATCTAAATGGATCAAAGATATCAATCTTAAAACAGAAACACTAAATCTGTTGGAAGACAAAGTAGGTAAAAATCTTGAAGATATAAGGGTAGGTAAAGAATTGATGAACAAGAATCAAACTGCATGGGAAATACGTCCCAGAATCAATAACTGGGACCACATCTTATTAAAGAATTTCTGCATGTCGAAAGAGATTTCCCATAGAGTGAAAAGAAAACCCACAAATTGGGAAAAAAATCTTAATGGACTGTCCCTCAGACAAAGGGAACTTATAAAGTTCTTTGTCTAGAACTTATAAAGAATTAAAAAAAAATCAGACCCTCAAAATTCAAAGACCCAATCCAAAAATGGGCATCTGAAATGAATACATAGTTCTCAGATGAAGAAATATGAATGGCAAATAAATACATGAAAAAATGTTCATCATCACTAGTCATTAGAGAAATGCAAATTAGAACCAGACTGAGATTCCATCTCACCCCAGAAAGAATGGCCAGGATGAAAAAAAAATACTACCAACAACAAGTGCTGGAGAGGCTGTGGGGAAAAAGGAACTCTTCTGCACTGTTGGTGGGAGTGCAGACTGGTGCAACCACTGTGGAGGTCAGTCTGGAGATTCCTCGAAAAGCTGGGTTTGGAGGTCCCATTTGACCCAGCTAGGCATATTCCCAGAAGAACTGAAAACATCATACCACAGTGATATATGTGCACTCATGTTTATCGCAGCACAGTTTGTAATGGCCAGATCTTGGAAACAACCTAAGTGCCCATCAACTGAGGAATGGATAAAAAAGTTGTGGTATTTTTATACAATGGAGTACTACTCAGCTATAAAGAATGGTCACATTGAGATATTTATAAATAAATGGACACAACTTGAGACCATATTCATAAGCGAAATAAACCAAACTCACTTGTGTAAATACCATATAGTCTCCCTGGCATGAGAGTTGGTAAGAGTATATAAGATTTTATGGTAATATGAGTCCCCATTTCATTGCTTTGAAGCCTTTCAATGTTTTTATTAATCAGTTGGAGTGGTTTTATTCTGTTCTGTTTGACTTTATTATGTGTGATGGTATGAACAGCTGTTTTGAAGAAAACAAAACATTATGGCAGCCATTGCTGATTTAATATCATCTTGCTTTGAAGTCCTACCACACTTCTTTTCTTCTATTCCCATTGGTTCTATCATGTTGTGTCTTATTGGGATTTTAATATATGTGATAGAATAAACAAATTTTTTTATTCAAAATGAGATATAGTAACCATTGATCATTCTCTGTTACTCGGTTCAGAATGCCCTGTAATTGTTTCATTCTTTTGAATGCTTTTATACTATTTTGTTATGTTTGATATTATTGTATTTGAAACTATGCTCAACTATAGCAGAGAAAGAAATATTTTGATAGCTACTGTTAATGTCCGGTTGTCTTATTGTAAAGTGCTGTGTTGCTTATGTTGTTCTGTTCTGATCTGCTTTGTTCTGTCCTCTTCTGTTTTATTCTCTTTAAAATAAAAAAAATCTGAAGTGACATTTAAAAACCAAGATATGTGATAACCTTGTGGTTTAATCTACCTACAGTGTCAAACAACAAATATTTAGTGAGGTCACTTAGAAAAGGTGTGTATTATTTGGGTTCCCACATCCTGTTCTTTGCCCTGTTGTCTGTCCAGCTGGTTTCATTCATATTGATTTGCTGCCTTCCTGGTCCCTGTGGGCATCTGAGTTTGAGATCCCTGTCTTATCTGATCCTGAATACTTTTTTGACTTCTGCTTTCTTATGACTTCAAATCCCACTGAATGATCGTTTCCTGCACAAAGGTTAATCATCAGCCACTTCTTATGTTAATCAGAACTGAAATGTCTTGCTTGGCCAATTCCTATGAAAATACTGCTCTGGTGCTATTCTTCACTACCTCTGTGTCCTGTGTTTGCCTGCCCGGCACTTGTCTCCTAGCAGAATACCCCCTCACCTTTTTCTTTTTTTAAAATCCCTGGCTGAAGTTCTTTGAGGCCAGCAGCAGCTGTGAGTTTCTAAGAAATTGAGGTGGACCTGCCAAATGAGTGTGGCATGTGTACACCCAGGCCAGGCCCTAATCTGGGCTATTTGGATCCTTGTAGCTGTCACCGTGGGTGAGATATTCAGTGGGAGAGCAGGGGGGAGAATTTTCCAGTGGTGGAAATGCTCAATGTCATTGAGACCCCTGGGTCAGAGTTTCCTTCTTGGGTGGGGGTAGATATTGAGTTTCTCCTTGCAAGGAGAGGTCCAACATGGGTGCTGGGTACGGCTATGGGAGAAAGCCTGAGCTTCTGTAGTTTTGGCTGTGGAAACAGAACTTTCACCAGTGAAACAACCTCAGACCAGGTAATGCCAAGACATCTGGGTCCTGTTAGATATACTGCTGGCCAATTTCTTCTCAATGCTTCATATTTCATGTAGAAATTGAGATGTTAGCATCCCCAGTGTCCCCAGATACTATCTTCAGACCACTGGAAATGGATGAATTGATTTCAGATGACAATTGCATGAGAATTTTTATATTTTCATTAAAACACATGAATTTTCCTGCATGTCTACCTAACTCATCAAAATCACAAATTTATAGATGCTATTGCTTAAGATTCCTCTAGGTTAAAATTTAAAGGTTTGTTTAATTTCCAGAATAATAAACAGCTGGTAACTGTGCAGGTGATCCACAGACCTGCCAACAGAGTTGCTGGCAGGTATGGAAATGAAAAAAGTGCAGGAAATCAAAGCTAGACAATTTGGTAGAGTCCTGGCTTTGACAGAGCCCAGCTGTGTCAGTACCACAAAAAGGGAAAGCTTCAGTGTAACAGATTGGAGACCTCTCTATATTCCCAGGTGGTGATGGACTGCTGGCAGCTGTCTGTGCTCTGGTGATGATGACTTCTAAGATAATCTTGAAGGAAGTGGAGGACATGGATTCCCAGAGAACAGATTGAACGACCTCTGTTGTACACCTGAGGGTGGAGAAAGAACAGTGCCCAGGGGAGTTTTTTTCGGTCAGTTCCCTGACTCTTTGCATCCAGCTTCTCATCCCTCACATATGTTTCCTCAGAGCCTGTGACTGAAGTGCCACAGAGGAACACCAGGCTGGGATGGGTCCAGGGGAAACAAGTCACCGTGCTGGGAAGTTCCACACCTGTGAATGTGTTCCTTGGAATCCCCTTTGCCATGCCCCCTCTGGGACACCTGAGATTTGCAAACCCGGAGCCAGCAATGCCCTGGAATGACTTGCGAGAGGCTACTTCCTACCCTACCTTGTAAGTCTAGGCTCGGTTTGATGGGTGACCTGTGACTCTGGGAGTTGGGGATAAAAAAATAAATCACGGAATAGGAACAAATGTTATGCAGCTCAAGAGTAAAGGAGAGTTCAGAATGGACACCAGAGAGAAGGAAGGGCTGGGAAAGCCATGGGTCTAGGGGAGTGTTTCAGTATCTCGGGGCTCCCAAACTGACTGATTACTAGAATTGTGGGAGGCATCATTAAGAATGTGTGCATTCTCTGGTCTCCTTTCTGACCTTTCTGAATCCGAGTTTCCTGAGCGGGAAACTCAGTCTTGTGGTACACCCAGGAATCTTTGTGATCTGAAAGCTCTCACTCTGAATATTAACCAGATTTAGGAAGTGCTATGAAGAGTTTCCTGAATCTTTTGGTTGGAAGGGACTGTCCTAGTGTTCTGTGTCACCTCTCATTCATGGCCAGCCTCTACAGTCAGACTGCAGTAGGGCTTGAGCAAAGAACCACATTAAGGAACTCTTAGCTTCTGTGGTCAAAACTGCTCAGTGCAATTTCTGGCTCAAAGTGGAAATGCCATTGATACCTGTGGAATGATTACATGAATTTGTCTGTGACATAGGGGACCTAAGAAGTAAGGAATGCCTAGTCACTGCAGATTTCCAAGTTTGAATGGGTAATAAATTATTAGGTTAATTATGGAGAAATGAGATGAGGTTTCTGGTGAGTAGCTGGAATTTAAAATCCCCTCAAATGAGAATATTTTATGAAGTTCTTAGGTTGGGCCACACTGGTTCCTGGCATTAGGGTCCCAGGGCAAAGTGACAGTTTAGTGTCAGTATGCTCCATGATGACTTCATGTGGTCCAGGGACCAATGACGTGGAGACCAAGCTTGTTTTCCGCTTCACTCATTCATTCACTCAACTAATAATCGAGAACCAACTAAATAATTTGCTCTCTGTTACCCTGGGGAGTGAGTGATTACAGATGTTTTGAGACTCATTATAAAGTTACATCCTAGTAAGTCAATGTTGAAAGTGCATTTACTGCACCTAACCTACTGAACATTACAGCTTAGCCACATAGTACTCTGTAGAGTATTGGTTGTTTCTCATTGTCATCTGGTGGCTGATTGGGAGCTGTGACTCATTGCTGCTGCTAAGTATTTTAAGAGTATCAGCCTGCATGTAGCTACTTGGGAAAAGATTAAAATCCAAAATTTGAAGTGTGGTTTCCATCCAATGTATATTGTTTTTGCACCATCGTAGAGGTGAAAAACCATAATTTGGGATTGTAGTCACAGCTGCCTGAAAGGAGCTCCCTGAAAGGCTGGTGGTGGTGATGAGACAAAAGTAGTAACTGACAATTAACATATAAGGTGATAAGGAAACTATAGTGGGTCAGAGAAGGGTGAGGGAACAAGGAGAATCTCCTCCAGCAGATTTGAGGAAAGATCAGAGATGACTACAGAAAGCAGTGAAGCTGAACTTGTGAAGAACAATATTCAAAAAAGGATAGAAGACAGTTATGGTTTCCCATTGTCCATTTTGTACACTCCTCTGTTAAGAAAAATTAATTGATGACAGTACAGTAGGAATATCTGTATATAAAATCTCATCCTCACTGCATGCCAGACTCTGAGCTAGGAGCTATGCAGTACAGCCATGACTAATACAGAGCCTTAAACTTTTAGCTTCTCACAGTTAAGTTGGATAAGATGCTAGTGATCACATACAAGCCTAGAACAAAACATGCATTGTATAGATCTGTCTACATAAGAGCTATGGTCCTATTTAAAAGAATCTTAGGAGACTTCTTGGAAGAGGTGGCACTTGGAATGAATCAAAAAAAAAAAAAAAGGAAGGAATGTGAGGCAGAAGATATGGAAAAGAGCAGTTTAGGCAAAGGGAGTTTTAACATCACCTGAATGTAGGAGTGTCTCTGCAAATGTACGTTAGTAGGTTCCTGGTAAAGAGACTTGAAAATATCCCTTTGTTCCTTTAGGGGTAGAGGAGGTAACTGCAAGAATGAAATTTTTGATAATCAGCTCAGTGTCCTTCCTTCCACAATTTGGAGAATTGCTAAGCCCACTTGAGTCTTTATGCCTGTCTATATTATAGTGGTGGGTGTATGCATAGCAGTGTGCTGGGATTAATGGTGCAGTTATTCTGCATAACATGCTTTTCTACCTGGGAGACTCAGATCAGAGAATAATGGTTTGTATGTCATTGTGGTTGTTTCGAAAACTAAGAGAGTTGGGTATGATCAGACCGTGTGTATCTCCTGCTCAGAAAGGGTGGTCAGTTCTCACTGCTTTCTCAAGTCTAGGGTCCTGCGATGCAGATTTGCTGATTATAATTCTGGGGTCTTGTTTTCCTCTCCCTTTCTTCTAGATGTTTCCAGAACTTGGAGTGGATGTTAGTAAATCAACACATTCTCAAAGTGCATTACCCCAAACTTGAAGTGTCAGAAGACTGCCTGTATCTTAACATCTATGCGCCGGCTCATGCCAACGTGGGCTCCAATCTCCCTGTAAGGCTACCTGCTGTGTTTGGGGCTCCAGCTAGCACGCCATTGGCTGGGGATCCATGTGTGCAGTTAGGTGTCTGGAATCAGACCTAACCTCTATTGGATAAAGTGGAAATGTAACTGCATCAATAACTTCTTTTTAAAAAATCATTATAATGAGTGATTCACTTTGCTATATTTTCTGATTGACTCTTTGTTGGCAGTGACTTGACCTTTGCTTTTTATTTAATTTTGTCTTTCCTCTCTGGTGAATATTTGAATGCTCTGTCAACTTTCAGGAAAGACATGACTTAATAGGATCCTGATTTCTTTCTCTTTCTTTTTTCTTTTTTTTTGAGAACTCTTTCTAAGTGGGTAATTCTGTGCTCCAACTTTGCTGCTTGTAATTGAAACAGGTAATAATGTTAAATATCTCTTCTAGGGACATAAAAGATCTCTGTAGAAGTGAGTGGGCGAAAGCCTGGTTCTATGATTTTTCTTAGCCACACCTACCCAGTGTCTTCTGTCTCCTGTGTTTTGTTGCATCATAGCAGCACCATCTATTGAGTGCTTACTGTGTGTTAGGCAAAGCATATTACATCATTTAACTCCCGCAGTACCCCAGTGTATAAGGGTGGCCAGACCCATTCTTCAGCTGAAGAGGCCTGGGGTGTGCACAGGGATTTGTTCCATGTTGCACAAACAGTAGCTACTGGAGCCTGGTGCCAAAGCTAATGCTTTGTCCAGCTCTCACTTTTCCTCCATGCTTTTCTTCTAATTTCCTGCCCCCAGGGTTATAGACTGTAATACGAACTTCAGAGAGTGGAACGTACTTACTATTGTTGTCATCATTTATGCATGTTTGTAATACACAATAATGATGTTTGTTTTGCGGAATTGGTACCTGCGTATAATGCATCTTGCTTACTTTCAATCTCTTTACTTTCCTCTCCCTTTCCTCCCCTCTATCTGCAAGAGTCTATCTTCCAGTTTCCTAGCCTATCTCCTTTAATTAATTAATTTATAGTCTATGCCTCTCATATAAGAGAAAACATGATATTTAACTAATAATATCACGTTATATATATATATATATATATATAAAATCATATGTTGTTTGTCCATTCATCTGTTGATGGCCATCTAGGCTGTTTCTGAGCACAGCGATTGTGAATTGCCCTACTGTAAACTTGAGCATGCATGTATCACTATAATATGATATCTTTACTTCTTTTGAGAATATAACCAGGAGAGATAGGTGGATCAAGTGGTATTTCTACTTTTAGTTTTTTAAGGCCTCTCCATACTGATATTCATAGTGCCTTTACTAGTTTACATCCCCACCTACAATGTAGAGGAGTTCCTTTTCCCTTGTATCCTGCCAATATTCTTTATTTTTGTGTTCTTGATGTTAGCCATTCTGACTGAAGTAAGGTAGAATCTCAAAGTTGTTTTGATTTGCATTTCCCTAATGGTTAATGATGTTGAACACTTTTAAATATACTTATTGGGCATTTATACTTCTTTTGAGAAGTTTGTAGTTCTCATTTTTCATTGGATCATTTGTATTTTGGGGGCCTAATGTTTAGATTTCTGGGAATTGAAGTGAGGCAAGGCCTTTGCACTGAGCTATATCCCTAGGTTCCCCACCCTTTTTAAATTGAGACAGTGTTGGGCTGGGGATTTAGCTTAGTGGTATAAGCGCCTGCCTGGCAAGCCCGAGGTTATGAGTTCAATCCCCAGTATCAAAACAAAAAAAGACACAAAAGTGTTGCCCATAAATTGAGACAGTGCCTCCCTAAGTTGGTAAACTGCTCAGTTTGGGCTCAAATTTGTGCTCTTACTGCTTCAGCTTTCTAGAGTGCAAGATTACAGGCACACAACACCACATTCAATTTACATGCCTGCTTTTACATGCTAGTAGCATGTTGTTTGTATAGCATAACTTGAAATCTGGTATTGTGATGCCTCCAGTCTTACCATTTTTGCTCAGGATTGCTCAGGTTACTGTGGATATTTTAATAGGAACTGCATTAAATCTATAGATCTATTTATTGGTAATATTGCCAATTGCATGACATTATTTCTTCCTATCCAAGAATAAGGGATGCTTTTTCATTTTCTAATGTCCTCTTCAATTTTTCTAGGGTTCTTTAATTTTCATTATATAGGTCGTTTACCACCTTGGTTAGTTTGACACCTAGGTATTTGGTTTTTTGAAAGCTATTGTGAATGGAAATATTTTCCTGAATTTTTCTTGGTGAGATCATCATTGGTATATAGGAAAATTACTGGATTTTGTGTGTTGATTTTTTAATTATTGAATATATAAATAATAATACCATTTGAAGAATTTTTTTGTTTCCTGGTCTTGATTTTTCTAATCAAAGTAAGGTTTCCATATGTTTCTTTCCCTTTACTCTCTCCTCTTTTTTCTCTGATGGCAGAAAAAAGCCTTGTGGCAGGAAAAACACCTTAAGTTGCTTTTGCTCTTATTCATGGCTTATAATAATTTCCATCTTCCTTTGTGTCACAAGCCCAGTGATATTTAGCTATTGCTTTCTGACTACCTGTAGTGAGCCAGCAATGTTTTATCCATGTCAGATGCAGAATTTTGCTCAGGCCTCATAGAAACTTCCTAAGTGAAATACTTTCACTCTTCATAACTTACAGATGAGAAAAAGGGTCCTTGGAGAGGTTGAATAGTCTGCTCAAGGTCACAACTAGGCAGTGCAAAAGCTGGGAATCAAACACTTCTACCTAGATGTCTGTATAATTAACCTTGGGCTTTTTATAAAAGACAAAATACTTGCTCCTACTTAGAAAGGAAAGTGAGACATGTGCATTTCCTTAAGAAAGACTATCTGCATGCATGGGAAGGTGATGTGGGTGCCTGGTGTGTGTGCTAACTATTGTATTCTGCTCCCTCTCTCAGGTCATGGTGTGGCTTCCAGGGGGCGGCTTTGAGAATGGCTCAGCCTCCATCTTTGATGGATCTGCCCTGGCTGCGTATGAAGATGTGCTGGTCGTGACCATTCAGTACCGACTAGGAATATTTGGCTTCTTTAAGTGAGTATCTCCAGATGACTAATGTCTTAGACCCCCAGGGACTGTCTGTAGCTGTGGCAGTGTTCTGAAACCTAAAGAAGAAGGACTCATCAGTGACATTGAACAATTTCAAACCTAATATTGTAGGTAATTTTAGTAGCTGACAGATAAATCCCAACTCTTAATGCCTATAAACTATTATTTTTCTTTCTCACCTTAGTAAAGACCAAGTGAGTACCTCTGACAGGGCCCTCAGGGACAAACTTGGACCTGGGCTTTTTCCATGTCTCAGTTCTGATGGATTCACTAGGGCTGCACACCTACATTTAGCCAGTAGATGGCGGAAGAGCATGGAGGATTAGTCTAGGGAACGTTTTCCTGGGTCAGCCTGAAGGTGGCGCTCATCACTCCTGTTTGCACACCACCAGGCAGAACTCAAATCACAGGAACAAATCTAACTGTAAGGTCACAAGGAAATGTAGCCCAGAACTGTAGCTTGGAAAATAAAGGGCCTAGTTGTATGAGTTGTTGGCTCCTCAAATGCTCCCTGAGGGTAACCTCTCCATTGCACTACCTCCCTCTTCTCCTTCAGCAATACCTACCTTGTACTGGGTACTTGTTGACAACCAGACCAATGCTTGGACTTGCTATGTTATTCCCTTCATCTTCTGATATTACAAGAAATATTCTGTTGTTACTCCAGTTTTACAGCTGGAAAACGGAGGCATTTCTATGCTTCTACTATCTGGAAAGTTATATGGCTTCCCAGTCACAGAGCAGAGTCTCTTGGCCACCTCTGCTATCTTAAATAGAGCATGGCAGTGTGAATCCAAATTACAATGTGATCAGCAGAAGAGCAATGAGAGTTGAGGCCCTGATTCTGTTTGGAGACTGCTGTCACATACTGTGGAGATGGCAGGAGGGATTCACACAGAAATTCTCCTGGAGGCTCACAGGCCAGTGGGGAGAACAGTGCAGAGGCATACACATCCATGACACTTGAGACAGACAGGATTAATTCTCCAGGAGTGAGAGATAAGGGGTGTGCAAAAGAGGAGGAAACCTCCAGGCATCCAGAGCTTTCTGAGAAAAGTGGTGTTCTAGTTGTGCCTTGAAGATGTGGTTGGGTTTGGGAGAGCGTATGCTTAGCTAAGGGTGCTATCTTAAACCACGGCTGGAAAGTTGGAAGGGATATAGCAATAACGGGGCTCTAGAAATATTTGCAAAGAATGCTTTGGGCCTATAGCAATCCGAGTTGGATCTGGGACTGCTATGAAATCAGGGCAGGCTGATTTCAGGCTGAGTGCCCTGACCTAGGCAATTATACTTTTAGGTGCTTTATATATTAGAATTTTCAATAAGATTTCTTTGGCAGAAAGGAATTTGGTTTCCAAAACTTGATTATATTATCTTGGTTTGACCATAGGTAGGTGAGGATATAGTAGAAGATTGATATGAAAGACTGAGTAAGGCTTGATTGGGCAAGTCCTTAAATACCATGTCATTCATGGTATTTGAACTTTATTCTCTAAAGACTGAGGCATCCCGGAGTGCCTTGCTCAGAACAGTGTACCAGAAATCTCACTCCATAGCAGAATGGAGGCTGGACACAGTGTACCGAGCTGCAGGCTACTTGCTGAACTTGATGCAGGTCATGAGTTTGATTCATGAAAACAATTGCACCTAAAAACCATGGAGATATTGAGGTCAACTTAATTAAATGACTTGCCTAACTAATATCTCCCATCAGATAATGAGTGGTCACACTATGAATCCTGTGCTAGATGTTAAACATTGTAGTACTCAGGATAAATAGAAAGGGAGGAATGGAGACTGCTATGGGTTTCACCGTGGAGTAGAGGTGAAAGTAGCAAAGGCTGGAGAGTTCTGGGAGTGAGAGGTGTAGCCAGAGCTAGTCCATTGGTCAAGAACAGAGAACAGAACCCAGGAGGAGGAGGAATTTAGGGGACCAGGGGCTGTGAGGAGTACTATGTGGTTTTGAGATTATGTACATAAATTCATCACATGAATGTCTTCAGGCATTTCTTTGATTCTGTGGCATTTTCACTTACTTCCCATTAGTTGTCCATTAATTCTGAGAAGTGTATAATTCTGCAGGAGCAGAGCATGGAGTGTGGTTAGGAGCAGGAACTCCGGGATCAGACTCATTGAATCTCAACTCTGCAACTTTTTAGCACTGTCCCTGCCACACCCTGCAACAAGGGGATTCAACTGCTCCTTGCCTGCAGCCTCTAATCTGTTTGCAGAATATACATAAGCATCATTATCCTGATGGCTTGCTCATACACTTAATTAAAGTGTATTTGTACAATCTGTGGCAGTGGAGAAATGTGGTCACTGTCAAAACCACTTCCTAGAATTGAAGGAGCATGAGATGGGGGAATGAGCATCCCAGTTTCTCTCTATCCACCCTCAGGCATCTGTCCATACCTCCCACTGATGGCACATGGCTTAAGCCTAGAATATATAGTTCTTAGAGATCAACCTTTTGGGGGCAGGACATTGAATGGTGGGAAAAATCACAGGAAGGCAAAGGGAGAAAATCCAGAACTGGCTGCATCGCGTGTTGTAGCAATTGTAATCTCCTCAAACTTTCAGAACAGTTTTGGGTACATGCTGTGACTGTAGCAATTGTTATGGTTATTTACTCTCATTCACTGGAGTATCTGTGTTCAGGAAGGTCTTGCTGGATTAGTACAAACTCATGCACAAGAGCAGGGCTCTACTGTGAACCATGGTTTCAGGGGTGCCTAGGAACAACTTGAAATCATGCATAAAGTGTTAGGTGTGCATTTTCTAAAGTGCATAATTTTCATCAGATTCTCAAAGAAACCAGAAGCCTGGCAAAGGAAGAGAACTAAGCTTGGTTTTCCGAACTTCTCCAGGTCTCTGAGTCTCAACCCTGTCCTAGCTGTCACCTACCAATAGGTTCTGCTGAGAGCTCCCTGGACTGCAGGAAACAGAGCTGCCATCTAAGAATTCTCAGCCTGCTTCTTTCTTCCAGCACAGGGGACCAGCTTGCCCCAGGGAACTGGGCCTTCATGGACCAGTTGGCTGCCCTGTCCTGGGTCCAGGAAAACATCAAAGGTTTTGGTGGGAACCCAGGCTCTGTGACCATCTTCGGAGAGTCAGCGGGAGCCATAAGTGTTTCCAGCCTTGTGAGTTCCATGTACTGTGACTTCAGTGAACCTGGTGGGGGAGGTTGCAAAAGTGAGGGTAATAAATTACTTGCATTTGATTGGTGCTTTCACATAGGACAAATACTTACATACACGTTGCTTCCCATGAGCCTTGCAGATACAATTGTGAGTTAGGGGCACAATCTCACTTCATGGCTGAGGCAACTGTCATTGGGAGAGTTTGTGATGAGTCTCCTAGAGTCATATAATGAATAATGATTATAGGAAAAAAATCCCTTATATTTGTAAAGTTCAACTATAGCATCCATTTACCATGACTAGAAAGTCTTATTTGTATTAGCTTTTTTGAGGTGTTTCTGAAAGAAGATGGCTAAATCTTGTACTGTCAGAAGACTTCAATTCCACTTTGATGCTGGCTTCACCCACTTGAGCTTTAGTCATATTTTTGTTATCATAATGAAATGCCTTATGCAGGTTAACCATAAAAGAAAAGGTTTATGTAGCTCACTGTTTCAGATGCTCCACATTAAAGTTTAGACAGCCCCATCAGTTGGACCTCTGGTGAGGGCAGGGGATGGTATCACATAATGGCGGGAGTGTGTATAGGAGGAAGCATCACATATTGAACCAGGAGGCAGTGGAGTTAGTGTTGCTCCCTTTAGGTCAACACTCTTGTGAGAATGACTTACTCCCTTTGAAGGGCAAGGCCCCTACTGGTCTCCCACCAGGCCCCCCTTTAAAGGTTTCATACAATTTCCCAATATAATGGGCCTGAAAGGCTGAGTCTCCACACTTGGGTGCTTGAGAGCCACTGAAACTACATCCAGACCATGGTATTATTTAATAGAAAATCCCAGTGAGACCATGAAATTACAAAAGATGAACAGAAACATTTATTTTAACTTAAAGCAACAAAATATACACCCCTGACCAATGGTTTCATACAGGGTGTTACCTTCAGAGTTGTTCTGTTAACCAGAGCTCCAACATGGATCCTTTTGCATAAACCACAGGCAGACTTTGCTGCCCTTGAGCCACAGTTTCACTTTCTTTACAGTAAACACAAACTTAAAGCAACCAGACTGCACCTTATTCTAGAGTTTTATACTTTCTACCAGATATTTTACTCTTGTCTCATCCACACCTAATTTGACAGTAGTTATTTTTAGTCATTTGGCTATAGCAAAGTTTTTAAACCCCTGGACACAAGTTTGCTTTCTTTTACCTTTACAGTCCATTGGCTCCCTTCATATTCCATGGATTATATAATTATAGTAATAAGCACAACTGGCCAAAAAAGTTTAGCAGCAAACACATTTGACTTTTGGCGAGAAAATGGTAGGAACAGAAATATATGAAGATATTAGAAAATGGCCCACTGGCTCTGAGTAATTAATTACAGAAATCAACCACATGTTAGTGGGTTAAGAGAACTCATCAGTTGACAGTAGTTAAGGTGTTTTTATAAATTCAAAAATTACTTTCTCTGGCAGACTATATTAACCTAACCTTACATATATAACAATAGTTACATGTGATAAGTGAAATTTGCCAGAGAACTGTGTGCAGAATATCGTATTTATTGTTTCTTCCACTTCTTACCACAGTTCAATGATACAGGCTCAATTTCTACTCTAGTTTTACAGGGAAGTAAATTGACTATTAAAAATGTTAGATGACTTGCCTGGGGTCACCCAGTCAGGAAGTGAAGGAGCTAGAATTTACACAGCAGAATGCTTGGCTAAAAAGTTCACGAGGAGTCAAGGCCTCTGACAGGTTAAGTAACTTGCCCACACTTCACAGCTAGTCTTAGAATCCCTACACTGGGACCTATGCCTTGCTCCCAAGTTAGCCCTTTCTGGGAAGGTTTCCTTAAAGGAAAGATGAGTGGTATGTGGGATACATGTGGTTCCTTGGACAGCTCTCCTGGTTTTCTTGTGTTTTCTCTCCAGATTCTGTCTCCCTTGGCCAAGAACCTATTTCAGAAAGCCATCATGGAGAGTGGGGTGGCCATCATGCCTAACATGAAGAAACTTGATGAGACGAGGAAGGATGTAGGTATATTCCTAACACTTCTCCTTAGTCAGGAGACGAAATGGTCAGGAATCCACAGACTGCACCCTTCTCATCATGACTTTGGCTTTCCTTACTGGCTATGCCCAAAGAAACTCATGCTGTTCCGAAGGGAGCTCTGTTCCTCCATGGAAACCTTGGTTTGATACGAAATGGGTCCAGTTGCACAACGCAATATTACTGCTATGCTTAGTGCATTCAAATATGTGTTAGATGTCTTACACATAATCCCATTATTTTTTATATACAATAACTGATTTCTCATTACTCTGTGTAACTCATCTTCTGTGCTTGCTTCACATGGAATGGTTACCAGTGATGGTATTTTATTATGGAAGAGACCAAGACTGTTTCTTTTGCAATGGGAAATAATGCTACACTAACTAATGGTATCTGGCATGGGATTGTGAAGGGTGGTGCGGCATATGTCATACATATTTGTCATTTGTCATGTTGTATTAATGCTCTATTAGATAGTAAGGATCTGGAGAACAAGGTTTCTTGGTCCTTTATGCAACCAGCATAATATCTGATATATATACTTTGTTTTTTGGTGCTGGGGGATTGAACTCATAACCTAGCACTTGCCAGGCAGGCACTTATGCCACTGAGCTATATCCCTGGCCTATGTGGTATATATTAAGCAGCCACAAATGTGCCTGAATGAATGAATGAGCTGATTCATTCAATGAATATTAACTAAGCTCTAGGCAATGAAACCATCTTCTGGGAATTAATCATTTTTTGGTGAATTTTCTTTCTTTTTTCCTCCTTTCCTCCTTTTTTCTCTCTTCTACTTTCACTCACTCATTCATTCTTTCTCAAGCCAGTAATTTATTATGTTGTCTGTGGTAGTCTTGAACTTCTGTGATGAAGAGGTCCTGAGTAGCTGCGACTGCAGGAGCAGATCACTATACTTGGATTTTGTGTTGCATTTTCTTAGATATTGTGTAGACAGTTGCAATGTATACCAAGAGCAGAAATAGAGCATTCTATGTGAATGTACCTTCAATACACAGAAAATACTGATTTTGGTAACATTATATATAAATTTACAAGCAGTTTGTGCGTATATTTACTTACTCTTTAGGCATTTATTGAGTACCAACTTTTTTTCCAGTGCTGTTAAGTACCTATGGGTCTATGAGTGGCAAAATCATATCTTAAACTTTTGAAGACTGCTGTTTTTTTTTTATTACAAGGGTTTTTTGAAGTCTGGAGTTCATGAATAGGCTGTCCTTGAACTCTCTACGATTGTACGCAGACTGAATGTTTGTGAATTTTTCCAGGGGAGAGAAAAAGTCTGTAACATTTTTGAAAGATTCTCAGAAGATTAGAACCACTGTCCTCAAAAGATAAATTTTACAAGTATAGAAGTTCAACAACAGGGCAGAGGCAGGGTATTTAGCAATGGGCGAAGAAGGAAAGTTGAAACCACTGGGGTGATAGGAGGTTAGGGGAGGAAAGGATGATGGGGTTGCATTACTCTGAAAGGATATTTCTGAAGAGGCAGGAGTTGGCCTGAAAGAATGAGTTAGGTAAAAATAAATAGAATCAGATACAGAATTATGATTGTGAAATGTTAAAATAAGTTAGTGATATTGGTGCAGAAACTGAAATAAAGACCTTCAGCTATTCTGGGTCTAGGGCTTGAGCAGAGTTAATAAAGTACAGACCCAGAGTCGTGCCTCACTTGGTGTTTAAGGAGCTTGCAAAGCTGCTCCTGAGTCTTGAGGCTCCAAGCTTCATTTGGTACCACATGTTTGGGGCCTAATGCCATAAAAGCTAAGCTCATGACCAGGAATCATGATTCTAACCCATAATTTTAGACTGACAACTGCCATATCCCCAGCTTTGCTATTTCCTAAGAAGCAAGGAAGCCAGCCAGGAGAGTCAGTATAATGCCATGCCAACCTGTCCTTCATGTGTATATTCCACAGGTGCATGGGACTGGGGAGGGGCAGCAGGTTAAACTTCATACATGACGGACCAGTCTGTGACTGGGAAGATGGTACTTCTTGGATACTTTCAGTGCTATATTCTGACCTGATTGTTCTCTGAAAACAGTTGCAGATGATTGCAGATGTCTGTGGTTGCAACGCCTCTGACTCCAAGGCTCTTCTGAACTGTCTGAGGTCAAAATCCTCCAATGAGTTGCTGAACCTTGGCCAGGTGAGGAAGGAAAGGAGAATTTGGATATATAGTTGCCCTTTGTGGTAGATAAATCCTGCCTCTCTGTTACTTGTTTTGACTGAGGACTTGGAAAAGAGAATGGTTTAGGGTTAGGGATGATATAGGAGAATGAAACTCCTGACTTACTATGTCTGAGTTCGTGTTCTCTAAAATCAAAGAATGAATTTTAGGAACAACAGAGGTGAAGAGTGGAATATCTTTATTGAGAGAAAGCTTCTGTCTGGAGAGAGACAGAAGGGGGTCCTGAGCGGGTTGCCTGGGGCTCTGTCTTTTCCAGGGACTTTTATAGAATCAAACCATGGGTTCAAGGTAGGGGAAGACTGGGAACTCACAGAGCAGATGGGCATAAGGTGGGATACAATTATAGTTAGCCAATAAGATCAATCGTTCAGGTAAAATTGATTACATTAGGGACAAATGGGAAAGCAAGTCACATAGCAAGTGGGGGGGGATTCTTGGAGCTGTGACTCTTTGCTAGGGGGATGGGAACTATTTAGGGTGTCAATCCTGAGGATTTGGGTACATTTATATGGTCCTTTGGCTTGAGGCCTGGTCCACAGCAGGAGGTGACAGCTTCCCGGGCAGCTTCCAGGTGTCAGCACTTGCTCAGTTGAGGACCTAGCCTTATCTCACTGCCTATTATAATTTTAACTAACTCATCTGCCTGCTACAGGGTTAGACTCATGGCAATAGATGCAAAAAAATGATGCAGGGAATAGAACTTTTATAGGTTATTTAGTAAAATGTGATCTGAAGAGAAACCAGAATATTATAGGTTATTTAGCGAACATGATGGGACAGAGGTGATGTTTCTCCTGGAGATGATCCAGCAAAATACAACAGTTGTCACTAGGAACTGAAGAGGGATCACATTTGTTCCATGTGTTTCCAGAAGCTAAAATCAAAGCTGATATCTGGGCTTCTGTTATACAGTTGTTTAGGTGTAGTGTAACTGAGAACTTCCTGAAACTTGATTGTTTGTAGAAGGTCTGGGCTTCTTTAGAAAGCAGCAAGATGCCCATCTCTGCAGATATTCAAGCAAGTTCTGCTGACCTCTGGCAAATTTTCATCACTGAATAGTTAATGAGACTGAGTCCCTGTGCTAGGGATGATACATTGGGCTGGACTAATTGTAGTTTATTTTTTCCTTTTTTTTTCTTTGTGATATTAAGGATTGAACTCAGGGGTGTTTACCACTGAGACATATCCACATACGTTTTTATTTGCCATTTTGAGAACAAGGTCTCATAAAGTTGCTCAGATTGGCCTCAGACTTAAAATCTTCCTGTGTCAGACTTCCAAGGGGCTGAGATATTTTTCCTTTTTAAATGCATTTTGACTATTGCTTGATTAGATTGCTTAGCTTGACTAGGATTTGGGGATAGCAGAGTTTGTGAACAGAGATAACTGCTAATTTTTATTCTCTTCCTTATTTCAGAAAACAAAGTCTTTTGATCGAGTGGTTGATGGCTTTTTTTCCCCTGATGAGCCTTTGGAACTATTGTCTCAAAAAACATTTAAAGCAGTGCCTTCTATCATCGGTGTCAATAACCATGAATGTGGCTTCATGCTGCCCCTGGTAAGAATCCCTGCTGCCCTCCCTGCTGATGGCTCTATAGTGATGTGGCTGTTTATTTCCACAGTTGGCATTTTCAGAGGTGACAGCCAGCATTATGAGGGCTGGAGCCTACTGTCACGCATACAGCGATAATCCTCCTTGTGTCTACAAAGAGGCTGTCTTAATCTGTTTTGTGTTTGTTTAACATAATACCAGGTGCCAGCTCACACAAATTAAAGAGGTTTATGGGGTTCATTATTCTGGTGCTATAAAGTCTAACCACTATGGTGCCAGTTTTTTGTGAGGACTTCTCTGCTCATGTTACAGCATGGGAGAGAAGTAGAAAAGAAAATGGTTGCATGAAAAAGGGACTAAATATATGAAGTGATCTTGCTTTGTAACAACCCACTTTGTTGAGACCTGTGCCTTGAAAGAACTGTAAAGTTGCCTTCCACTGGGCCTCCTGTCTTCAAGAATCACTATTTTTCAGCACCATTACGATGAAGACCAAGCTTCCAGCACAAGAATCTCTGGTGGAGATACTCAAACTGTTTCTAAACCAAAGAAAAGAACTTAGAACCGGGGCTGGTGGTGGTAGATTGTGGCCAAGTGTCAGCTTTGTTCCTCATACAGGTTTACAGCAAAAGAAGAACAATATAAAAAGGAAAGAGAGGGCTAGATTCAATGAGTCTTTATTCCAGAACATTACATACAATTGGTTCCAACAGTTACTACTTCAGAGCTTAAATGCACATACATTTGGAAAACTTTAGTCCATTAAAGTTTTCATACACAGACTTGGTCCGGGCATTTCGAATTCTAAGAAAACTAAAGTTGTACAAGCTGCGAAGGTATTAAATCATTTTGTTCATTTGGTAAGTAGATATAGTGCTGAGCGTTTACTATATACCTATAAAAATGGAACACTGAGTACTGAACAAGTCATGAGGTTTCCACTGCCTGTGAGTTTACATTCAAGAGGGGTGAATCATGAAAAGCACAGATGAAAGACGATTTCGGAAAGTAATAAAAGCTATAAAGGACTTAGTTGGGGGAGAAGGCTGCCTTAGGGAGGTCAAAGGGTGTCAGGAAAGGTTCCTCTGAGGAGTGGTCACTGAACTCAGGGCTGAATATGGAGAAAGAGCCATTGTTTCTGGAGTCTGTGGTTAAGAAAGAGATTTTTTTTTTTAAATTGGAAATTATCTGTCTTCAGTTAATTGGAGAGAGCAAATTCATAACGTTGTCAGAGCTCGTTTATATAGATCAAATCCTCTGTTTTAAACTGGGGAAAGTGGGGTTAAAATATAGAGAACTTTGTCAAAGTAGCTGTGACTACCTATAACCACAGCCTTCAGTTCATCTGGTTGTTAAAGGACCTTCTGCCATTATTCATTTGATCTCCAGAACAATGCTTTGGGGTTCATGGGGGTAGAGATATTTTTGTTGTTATGTAAACGAAACAACTTGATGATAAGTTGTGACTCACACAGGCCTTTCACTACTTTCTGGGTTCATGCTCCAAAGAAGAGGGCAAGTGCTACTCATGTCTCCAAATGCCTGCCATGTGACAGGCATATGCCATCTGTGCAAGAACTTTCAAACAAGCATTAGTATCCCTGAGAGGGAAAAGTAGCTTTCCTAAGTTTCTTTCTACTAAAGAGGATTGTTATGTGTAAGGTTTATTAAGGCTGGATTTTCCACTTAACTGCTTTGAGATGTTGAGTTTCCTAACATTTCTGAACTCTTCTTCCCTCATATGTGGGGTATGGCTAATTTAGGACCCACTACACAGGAACACATTAAATACCTGGCACACGTTACATACTCAGAAAATGCTAAGAATTAGAGTTACAGCAATGGAAGGAGAACTGGTACCCAGATATGTACATTTTAAGAGGCTGCATGAATAACTTGCAGTTAAGTGTTTTCCTGGCTGTTGGAAAGCATAGGAAATCCTCCCGAAACACATCCCAGTTCCTTAACATACAGGGGCTTTTAGTGTGTAAAATACACTAACTCAAATGCCAGGTATGTTTAAATATTCATCCTAGTGATTCTTTTAACGACGTTTTTTCAGCAGAAAATGTTCCAAAGAATTTAATTTGATCAGCAAATAGCATCTTTACCCCTCAAGGTTTTAAACTATAATGTCAATAAATGATAATTTAACAAATGATTATGTAAGTTTTGCTATGTATCAAGCACCATTTTAAGTTCTTTATATATATCAACTTGCTCAGTTCTCATTAGGGCCTTGTCAGGTGGGAATTCTTTTATTTCCATCTTATAGATGGGAGATCTGAGGCAGGAAGAGTTAGGTCGCTTGGGAAAAGAAGAGGTTCAAATTAAGGCCATCCGACTACACAGAACTTGGGTTCTCAACCATCAGCCTCTCTACTCCCTATCGCTGGCTTCTCAGGGGAGTCTGAATGCAAAAGTGTTTAGAACGAGAAAATAAACCACTAGTTTTGAGGTTTTCTAGCTTCTCTTTGAACTTGGTGCTAAAGTCAAGCCATGTCCTATGATTGTAACCATAGATTTGATACTTTAAACAATAGAAATTCATCTTTTCACAGTTCTGGAGGCTGAAAGTTCAAGATCAATTTATAAGTGAGTTTGGTTTCTTTTAAGACTTCTTTTCTTGGCTTGCAGACGATATCTTCTTCTTGTGTCCTCATGTGGTCTATTCTTAGGCTGAGTATTTTTTTTTTTTTTTTATCGGTACCAGGGATCGAACTCACGACTGCCTGCTTGCAAGGCAGGCACTTATGCCGCTGAGCTAAATCCCCAGCCCCATGTGGTCTATTCTTGAATGCTTGAACTGATAGTGTCTCTTTGTGTCTGTATTTCTGTTCTCATAAGGACACTGCTCAGATTGGATTACCTTTTTTAACACTGCCACCTGTTTAAAGGCCCCGCTGCAAACATAGTCAGGTTCTGAGACCTACGGAGTCAGTTTTTCAACACAGAAATTTTGGGAGAAGGACGTGATTCAACTAAAGCAGAGCTACAGAATGGCTACTTGGTCCCCACAAGGTCACAGGGATGACAAGAAATGGTGGCTTTTATCAAACATGAGGAGAAATTCACTGCTAAGTCATCCAAGCTTCAGCTACAAACAGTCACCTTGGGTTGAAATGGTTCCTGCTCTTTCCACTCTCCCCTGGAAAGTGAGGTGCTCAGGCTCTCAAGAGAGTGGTTTACTTTTTGATGACCAGATGACCTGCAGCTGACACTGTACCTCTCTTCACAGCAGGAGATTCCTGAGGTCCTCAGTGGCTCCAACAGATCTCTTGCCTTACATGTGATACGCTCTCTCCTGGTAAGTGAACTTGGGTATTGGTTCCTTTAACAAACATCCTTGGGTCACACTCAACATAAGCATGAAAGGTAGAGACATTCCCCATCAATTAATTCATTCAACAGACCTTTCCTCCTCTGTGTAGACCTACAATCCCTTATGTACAATCCGAAAATGCAAAGAGCTCAAAAAATCCACGGGCTTTTGTAACCCACATGGCAGCCAAATCTGACTCATATTGATTTGTGCCGCAGCCACTTTCCTTTCCACACATTCATTCACTTTGTGTTCCACTATTCTTGTTTCTCAGTGAACAAAGCTATGTGGTGCTGGAACGCTGCCTCCTCGAGCATGTTGTGTAATATATGACACTTGTTCTGAATTATCTATCTACGATTTGAAAAGTTCTGAATTCTGACACACACGTGGGACTAAAGGCCTTTATCACTACATACCAGCCTAGCTTTGTGCTGTTTCAGCAGTACCAGTAATTCACTCACACACTCATTTATTCATTATTTGCTCATTCTTTTTCTGTACGACACAGGAGCATCAGTGCTTATTCTAGACACTGGGTTGTAGAGATGGATTTCTTTCCTTTTCTACTTTCCTTCATTTTGTCCTTTTTCTTTCTATGTATATTATTCAGCATGTACTTAGTGCCAGGTTCATTTCATTCTTCAATTCAGAGGACTAATGTTTATTGAGACCCAGCAATTCCCAAGGCCCTGGTGCACAGTGTGGGGTAGATGACATGACAGTGCATATCAATCAGAGCAGGGGTGAGTCCAAGGTCTGTGGTGTCCAGAATGAGACAGTGGCTCCTTAGGGGCAAATAATTTTGGAAGTGTGATGGTGAGGGGAGCTTGGGAGGAATTATGAGAACCAACTAGATGTAGGAGATATGACGAGATTAGCTAAAGGGGTTTCCTGCAGCAGGACAGGATGCTTGAAGTTGTTAATGTTACAAGAGTATAAATGTGGAATCTCTTTGGATGAATTGGAGGAAGAGATGGTCATTGATCTAGACCTTAGAGGTGGGAGGCACCGGAGCAAGAGGACATTTTAAATAGAAACAGTATCTTGAGCCAAGTCCCAAGGGTTGGGAGTAGGTTGTCTGTGAAAATGCAAAAAAGGAAAGGAAAGATGTGCAGTTTCACCTTGGCCTGCTGGCATACTGGGAGTTGTTTTGCAAATGGTAAACAGTTCCCTAATGCAGAAACATAACCTTGCTCCTGTTCCTTAGACATTTGCCTGGGGACTGTCTTCTGAGGACTTAGCAGAGAGTCTCTCTACCTAGCTTGGTTGCTTCTAGCACCATGAGGTCTGCTCGGTGTCTGGTCCAGGTGACTAGGCCCTTGAAGCACAGCCTGCACCTGCTGCAGGATCCCTCTTTGCTTTGGGTCTGGTGAAGAACCATCAGCCTTCTGAGGATCTGATAACTGAGTCTGAGCAGCTCTCCTAGATATATACTATGAAGCCTGTCCCCAAAATCCAAAGAAACTTACCGGAAGTTGTACCACTGAATGGTGTTAGTAGTTTAAGTGTCAGTAGATTGTCCAGATTTCCCTACAGCAACATACCCCTAAAAAAACATCGTCGTGATACAGATGCATGTGTATTATAGTTAGGAACATTGGACTTGAATGCAAACAGATTGTGAAAGAATTTGGATCAACCTCTCTAACAGTTTGCTAGGCTGTTAAATAGAGCTAATTTTAATATTTGCATTGTAGGATTGCTGGATGGATTAAATGAGGTAAGGCACTCAGAATTTTGCTTTCTCAGGCTAATGCTTAATGTGCTAGCTATTGTTGTTTACTGAGATCTCCTGCGACTATGATTTTTTTTACAGCATATCCCCCTCCAGTATTTGCATATTGTGGCTAATGAATACTTCCCTGGGAAGCACTCTCTGATTGAAATCCGAGACAGTTTACTGGACTTGCTTGGAGATGTGTTCTTTGTGGTCCCTGCACTGGTCACAGCTCAGTATCACAGAGGTGAGTCTCCAAAGAGCACCCTCCAGGGACAGCGTCCAGTGAGGCCAGTGGGTGTAAGGATCCTCGTTGCCCACTAACTGGCCACCTACTCTGTCCCTTAGTTCCCTCACTGAGAGGGAGTTATTGTAAATGTCTGCAATAGAGCCATGGCATGACCACCCATGCAATCCTCTGCCTTTTAGAGTTTGAGAACATCAATCAATTCTTTTTTAAAAAAATTTTATTTAAAGAGAAAAAAACAGAGAAAGGGTAGAAATAATACATAATTTCAAAAAAAAATAAACAGTAAGAAATTACTAGTTGATATATTACATATTGCCCTCTTAGAAATAGTTGTTCAAATTACAAAATTAAAGCATACAAAGTGGCCATTCAAACAGTGAGACTGCAAACAGTTCTGTCCAACGATCCAACAAATCTTAGTAATATGGTCATCTATCTTATGTACTTAAACATACATGCAGTTATATCCTTTAGAGTACTTTATTTTCCTCTCTTTTTTACAATAACAATTACACATTTTGAGTTTTATTACTCCTACAGTTCTTACTTCTTTTTTACACTAGAGACACAATGTGATATTTATAAATATGATTCTTATTTATTTCACTTATGAGGATAGTTCCTTTCATGTGAAAAATTTGCAGTTCCCTATGATTTTTATCCCTCAGGTTACTCTTTGGAGTTATCTTCTTAACATCTTAGTTAAGGAAATAATGGAAAAATAGAGAAGTATTATTTAGGAGGATACAAACTTTGCCTCTCTCCCCTCCCCTCCTTTCCCCTCTCCTCCCTTCCCTTTCTTCTTTTCTCTTTCCTTTCCTTCCCTTCCTTTTTTCTTTCCCTTTTCCTTTCTCTTCCTTTTCTTTTAAACAAATTCTGTATTTATTAAGGGCCTCTTGTTGTTCTGTATCCTGGAGATAATAGCAGTAAACCAAACAAAGCCCAGCCACCATTCCAGTAGGGCAGATTGGTAAAAAATACACAAGCAAACACAGAGTCTGTTAGCTAGTAATAAGCATGGAGTAAAAGCAGGGCAGAGGTTATCAGTGACAGGATGTTCTGGGAGGCCAAATTTGTGTGCAGTCTGGGAAGGTGACAGAATGGGCTACTAAATTTGACAAATGGAGGTCACTGCTGACCTTGACAAGAACTACTTGGATGGCATGATAGGAAAATAAAAGCTTGACTAAAATGGATTCAAGAGAAATTGGAGAAATTGATCTCTAGATTCAATGCAAGCCCAATCTCAATCAAAATCTATGCAGTAGTTTTGGAGAATAGAGGAATTAGTTATAAAATTTATATGAATATATGAGGATGGCCAAAAATTCTTGAAATACAGTTGGAAAGCCATCATTGAGCTATAGTAGATAAAGTTTTGTATTGGCTGAAGGTTAGACATATAGAACAAGAGAAGAGAATGGAGAACCCAAAAAATTGACCCACTTTTATGTGGTTAAGGATTGGAGCTGGGATAATTGGATATATATCCAAGAAATATATGTGAATATATATATTTATATGTGAATATATATGAATATATATTTTCATTTATATGAAAACAAATTATTTGGCTTGTCAAAAGATGTTATTAATGAGGCTAACAAGAATGAAGGAATGTAGAATTTCAGCACCTATACCCAACAAATGTAGTGAATAAACAGTCAAGAACCAACATTTTTGTCAGGGCTCCGTAAAAAAAAAGTTACAAATTTTTAACCAGTAGGTGAACATTTAATTATGGTATAATTACTGTGAAACTCAGTAATAAGACTCTGTGGCATTTTCTCTTACTCTTGAAGCATCATCCGCTACCCAGCAGAGCAATGACCTTGAACTACAGCAACCTACATTAATCGTGCAATATCTTAGTACTGAAGGGAGAAAAATGGATTTTATTCTCAAAGAATCTTAGTTGGTTATTTTGAGCTGTCTGGTGGCTGCAAAACAATTAGCCTAAAATGAATATCTTCATAAAAGCCTTGCTTATATTAGACATAAATTAGAACTCTATTAAGGGTGAGGAAACTACCTTGAAAGTATCTGTTGAAACGTTTAAAGATACTTGTAATAGTTTCTGCAACCAGGGACAAGGGATATTAGGGAAAACTATAAACAAACTGAACATATTTGGAGGAAAGGCTGAAAATGAAACTTTAGGAAAGAAAGGCTTGAAAAGTCCTCACATACTCTTGGGAAACTAGAAGACTGTGTGCATGTCTTGTAGTGTTTCTTTTACCACAATTTTTAATGTGAAAATATACTATTTAATGTCTAAATATTTGCCAGTTTTCCAGATTTCCTTTTGTTATTGATTTATGATTTCACTCCATTTTGATCAGATAAAATATTCTGTATGGTTTCTGTCTTTTTAAATTTGTTGAGGTATGTTTTGTGATCTAGCATATGTTTCATTCCGGAGAATATTCCATGAGGCTTAAGAAGCATAGGTGTTCTGATACTGTTGGGTGCAATGTGCTTTTCACATCTATTAGGGTTAATCTATAGTATCACTCAAGTCTTCTATTTTCTTTATATTTTGTACAGCTGTTCTGTTATTGAAAGTGGAGTGTTAAAGCTATAAACTATTAATATAAATATGCTTATGGAAATAAAATATGAATGTAGGCTACAGCATAAATGATTCTTAGGAACTTTAAGTGAAAGAAACCAGAAGTCAGACACAAAAAACCACATGCTGTATGATTCTATTCATATGAAATGTCCAAATTAGGCAAGTCTGTAGAGTTAGAAGGAAGAGTTGTGTTTTCTAGGAAGTGGTGGGAGGGTTAAGTGGAGTGACCTCTTAATAGAGATGGGCTTTCTATTCAGAACGATAAAAATGTTCCGGATATAAATAGTGGTGATGTTTGTAAAACATTCAAATGTATTAAATATCACTGAATTACATATATTCTGTAAAATTAAATGAAGTGGCTAAGTAAAATGGTTAAGTGAATTTTACCTTAAAAATATTGCTAAAAATGAAAAAGCAAGCTACAAATCAGAAGAAAATATTCACAAAATAGTTATCATAAAATTCATGCTCAGAATAGAAATCAAATTCATAGTAAAAATAGTATTTTGCAATAGTGGGAAAAATATTTGAAAAGATCTCTCAGAAAAAAATACAGGAATATCTCAAAGCCCATGAAAAGTGTTTAACAATATTAATCATCAAGAACATGTAAAATGAACCAAAAATGCAAAACAAAGTAACCATTTATACTCACTAGAAAGGCTGAATTTAAACACAAACCATAACAAGAAGTATTGCCAAGTATGTGGAATGTTCAGAGTTCTCAGGAACTACTGGAGGGAAAGGGAAATGATACAGCCACTTTGAACAACTGGCAGTTTCTTATAAGTTTAAACATAGTTTTCCGATTCATTCTGTTTCTTTGTATTCACTGAATAGTGAAAGTATATGTCCATACGAAAGACTTGTGTATTCCTATTCATAACTGCCGTAATCATCAGAGCCCCAAATTGGAAACAACCTATCTTTTTTAGATGAAAGGATAAACAAATTTTGATATATTCATACAATAACAAAATGTGGGTGATAAAAAGGAATCAACTATGGATAAACAACATGCATGAATCTCAAAAAGTTATGATTAAGAAGCCATGGTGTATATCATAGAGTTACATATGGTATCATTTCATTTATGTGATGTTTTCAAGTAGGTGAAATTAATTTATAGTAATTGGAGTGCGAATATTGCTGGTATCTTGAGTAATTTACCAGAAGGGACCTTTCTGGGGTAGTGAAAATACTTAATGTCCCAATTGAGGTAGTGGTATATGACTATGTATATATTTGTAAAAACACACCAAATGCTGCACTTAAAATCTGTACTTTTTATTACCCATAAATAATACTTCAATCTTAAAAGAGAATAAGAGGAGAAGAAATAGAGACATTACGTGCAAGGCAACTGTGTTATGGGGCCTTTCTGGAAGAGATGCAGAGTAATGGTCCAACAACTGGAAGAGTAATGGAAACCAAGTTTGTGTGTGTGTGTGTGTGTGTGTGTGTGTTAATGTGTGCCTATGTGAGTGTGTGTGTTTAGCAAGTGTGTCTATGTTTGTGTGTATGTGTGTGTACATGTGTGTTGGAAACTACAGAGCAAAGATGTTTAATAGAAGAAAGATCAAGGCATGTAGATTTACATGCATGGATTGTAAATTTCCTTTAAAGCAGGGAATTAGCCTTACTATGTTCACTAGACACTGGAAGCAGAGTCAATGAGAGACAATCCCAATGTAGATGTTGGCTTAGTATGAAGGACTTTTTTTGCAGAAAAGAAAAATTGCCTTCTCTGACTGCCTGGAATGGTTCTGGGTTCAGTGTTACCAGGGCTGCTGTAGAAGAAAATTCCAGCTTCAAATGAAAAAAGGAAAGTTAGGCTGGTTTAGATCACCTCTTATTTGTGAGATGTCACACTCATGGTTCTATAAATCTAAGACTTCACAGGGAGGGATAAAGGGTCAGCTCCCTGCAGGCCCCCCAGTGAAACACATACCTGACCTTTCTGACCTTTCATCAGATTCTGGTGCACCTGTTTACTTCTATGAGTTTCAACATCGGCCCCAGTGCTTTGAAGACACAAAACCAGCCTTTGTCAGAGCTGACCACTCTGATGAAATCCGCTTTGTCTTTGGAGGTGCTTTCCTGATGGGTGACATCGTCATGTTTGGTAAGAAACTGGCTAAAGAGGCTCCTGTCCTTGCAGGAACATGAAACTTGGAATGAGTTGGGCAGAACAACTGGCTTCCTCCTGCTAATGTAAAATTCCTGACTCACCCACCCCACTACTGTTTGTTGTTCTATAAACATATATACATAAATTTGGATACATATTTACACAATTATATTTAAATATATAATGCATTTATTATTTTGATAGATCTTTACATTGTTTCCAATCTTCTGTTGGCTTAAGCAATGCATAGGGTACACACATGTTTATTGCTCATGTGGAAGTATAATTATGCCAAAAAATCCTAGAAGTAAGGTAGAATTGTCAGAGAAAAGACTACACACATTTTAAATGTTGATGAGGCTTCTATGAATGCATGAAACTGTTTCCCACATCTGCTGGAAGGCAATGTTTAAAATGCATGGTTTCCTAAAAACTTGACTGATAACAAATGATTCCTCAGCCCAGAATAGTCTATAATTTTTTTTAGATTGTTAGCTTAGGAGTCCTGGTGAGTTGTGATTTAATCGCCACCATTACAGACAGACATGTCCTTTGTGTGTAAAGCATTCCCTCTATGTTTCAGGAACCAAGACGAGAAAGAGTTAGGGGTGAGTGTTTTCAAGATGAGTGCCTCACTTTGTACCGAAGCCTGAGAGCTGGGCACTTTGGAACGTGTGAGTTATCTAATTTTTTAAAAAAAATAACCATTTTTATGATCACTGATCTCACTGTCCTGTGCATCCTAGAAATCCTTTGAGGCTTACACCCAGGACTTTAAAAAACAAAACTCCTCTCCTTTCTAAATAATTTTAGCTCAGCTTGTCTGGATCCAGATGAGATTTTGTTACTATTGATGGTAGCTGATTTATTGTTGAATTTCTGATAAATTATGTGCCTAAAACAGCCAACCAATTACTTGAGGCTATCAACAGAAAAAATCCATGAAAATTACATGCAGGAATAATTATTAAAATATTTAGGTAAAACATTATTCAATGCAGGCTCTTTACTAATTTGTACTGGCTTCTGGACTGTGAGGAGAGAGCCTGCCACACAGAATATGTTTATGAGCTGTGGCTTATTTCTTATTTTATGTACTCACTCTTATAACACAGATGATGACAGTGCTACCTTCCGGGTTGTCATGAGGCTGAAATGGCACAACTTTCATAAAGCACACAGTGAGTGCTTAATAAATGTCACTATTCTTACTCAGCAGCCATTTACTGAGCCTGTGCTATGCAATGGCAAACAGACATTCCACATTATAAAAAATAAACAATCTATGTATTAAAGGGCTAAATTTCTTGATATCTAGAGCTCCTAAAACTAATGAACAACAGACAACCGGATCCAAGACAGAGTAACACGTGAACAAGCTGTTTCTTGCAAAGGAGGCATAGTGGCTTTTGAGTATATGAAAATCTACTCAATGTCCCTCTCAGCAAGAGAACTAGACTACTCTTGGCTAGGAAATCATTTGTCATCAATTAAGGTTTCAAAGAACAACATATTTTAAACATTGCATTCCAGCAGGTTTGCAGGTAACAGACAACTTCATACAATAGAAACTTCTGTCAGTATTTAAAATGTGTAGCCTTTAGCCTGAGAATTCTACTTTTAGGATTTTTTGTATAATTATACTTCACATGTATAAAAATATACATGCACACTAAACATTGCTTTAAGCAACAGAGGACTGAAAATAATGTAAAGATCCTTTAATAGAACCCTGGATACATACATTATATGAATACAATTGCATATAGATATATATATTTAAACTAATTTATGTTTATAGGAAAGCAAATGGCAACTTTATAGGGGACAATGTAGAACCATCTTCTAGATACAAATTAAGTGAAAATAAAAACAAGATGTAGGGCATGCGCCCAATATGCTGTCAAATGTGTAGAAAGCTGTCCACTAAACCTGTGTACCTGTAGAGTCTATCCTGGGGATAAGACATTGGTAACAATGACTGTCTCTGAGCTGCTAATTGAGTGTCTGAAAGGAAGTGACAGAAACACAGCTTATTTTTATTAGATGTTAGAATTAGTACTCTCCCTACATTTTGGATTTCATACTTTAATCATGAGACAAAATATTCCATCCCCAAAGTTAGGGAAGGTTTATTTAGCTCACATTTTGTGCAGGTTTCTGTCCATAATCAGATGGCTCCAAGGCAGGGGGGCATATGGCAGAGGGACAACTGTTCACAGTGATAGAAGACAGCAAAAGCAACAAGCAAGTGTGAGTAAAGCCTCTTTCTTTCCCTTATATCATTTCCAGTCTCCTGGGATTAGGGCCATGCCAATCCAATCAGTGGACTGATCCAGTAATCACCCATGCTTAATTCCAGCACTCTTAATCCCAGCATTGCCCTAGGAGTCAGTCACATATTCTACATTCAGCCACCTCCAAAAAACCACTATGAGTGCATGAGGTGTTGGGGGAACATCTAGACACAAACCAGAGGAGGCATTACCTTTTCAAATACAAAACTACAATACAGTTAGCCCTCTACATTTGTGCTTTAACCAATTGCCGACTGAAAATACTGGGAAAAATTACATATGTACTAAACAAGTGCAGAGCTTTCCTTGTCATTATTCCCTGAATGTTATGCATAACCAACTATTTACTGGCATTTATATTGTATTAGATATTATATGAAATCTAGGGACAATGAAATAAAATGAGGATGTACATAGCTTGTATGCAGAAACTGCATTATTTCACATAAGGAGTTTGAGCGTCCTTGGATTTTAGTATCTGCAGAGGAATTCTGGAACAAATCCCAGGGAAAATTGAAGGAAACTTGTAGTTAATTGTTTGGAAAATTTGTGTGTGCGTGGTGTGTGTGTGTGTGTGTGTGTGTGTGTGTGTGCATGCATGCATTTGTGTATTCTGAGGAATATTTGTGAGCAGCTGTATTTGTGTTTGTCTCCTGCAGAAGGAGCTACAAAAGAGGAAAAATTGCTGAGCAGGAAGATGATGAGATTCTGGGCCAATTTTGCTCGGAGTGGGTAGGTGAGGCTTCTGGTTTCCCCTACACCAGGTTCTAGAGAATAAAAAAAAATCTTACTTTTGTGTGTGCTCTCACTTCTAGGAATCCCAATGGGAATGACCTGCCTCTGTGGCCAGCCTACAATCACACAGAGCAATACCTGATGCTGAATTTGAACATGAGCCTTGGAGAGAAACTGAAAGAGAAGAGAGTGAAATTTTGGACTAACATTGTCCCTCTGATCATGTCAACTTCTGTAGCTCTTCTTAAACCTTTTCCTCCCTTAATTTTCTTTTCTTTGTCCTTGACTTTCTTTTTCTCATTTGCTCCTTAGAATTAATTTTGGCATAATTTTGGTTTTCCTTGTTCTTTAAAGTTTTCCCTCTATCATTAGCTTCATTCTCGGTTTAGCTGCTTTCTGTTGGGGACCTTTGTGGCATACAGTGTTTAGCTGATGTGTTATGCACTTAAGAATCATCCTCATGAAATTCTTTTCAACATCAAGAAATGCAATTGTCTTGGAAGGCAGCAAGATTTCCTCAGAAAGTCTGGAGGAGGGCTGACTCATCTGTTGTCATAATGCTGCTGTTGTTATTCATATGAAATAAAATCAATGCAAAATACATCCAGGAAGCATAATTTTAGACTGTGCTGATAATTCTCCCCTGTACTCAGCCTCCAAGATAAAGTGGACTTTTTTTTTTTTTATCAGAGAAAGTGTCTTTGTTACCTAAAATGCAAATTCTTTGACCGCAACCCAGGGCGGCTTTAGCCAGAAGCCAAGTAAAGACGTTCTGAACATTTCAGGATTTCAGAAGCATCTCTTTTTTCCCCACTTGATCTATAAAGGTTAGAGATGATGCTAGAGAACAACATTCTTAGCAATGGAGACCATACATCAAGCATCAAGTGTCAGATCAGAGACACCAATCAGAAGGAAGAATTTCCTGATAGAATCAAGATTGACCTACCATTCAGCAAACATACAGCAAGTTTCCTCACTGGAAATACCAGGCATTTCCTTACCAGGATATAGTGGTGAATAAAAATATAGCCAAATAGCAAGCAAACAGACATTAGTTGTTTACCTAGTGCAAATTAATATCTTATTATTTAAATTTGGCAAGTGCTTCCCAGGAAAAGCAATGTGTCTTTAAAAGTGAAATGGAAGGAGCCTAATTTACATTGAAATATTAGTAGACATCTTTGAAGAAATAGAAATTATATTAAAAAATGAGTAGAAGGCCTTGATTCAATCCCCAGTACTGTTTAAAAAAAGGTGAATTGAAGTTAGCCATATGATAGGGAGAATGTCTTACACATCATTATGCAAAAAATGCACTCTTTTTATATCTGCATAATTCTTATTAGAACCATATAATTCAAGTAGGTAATTAGCTTTTCTTGGCAACTGCCTCAAGACTACACATGTTGCACACAGAACAGGAGGATTTCTACACTGCTAGTCACTTTGAATTTCTCTAGCCCAGAGATCTCCAGCTCATTATCTGACTGTGAGCCCTAGACATGTTTTATTTAGCCCAAACTGTTAAAAATGTTTTGGAATTAGTTGCCAGGTAATTTCATTACAGGAACTTTATATTAAATACCATTTTCCAGCTTTGGGAGAAACAAAAACAAGAAATGTGGAAACGAGAGCTGCATTCCCATTTGATTAACAGGACTTCTGACAGCCCTCAGAACATGTTCATGCATATTAGAAGGTACTACTCTTCAAAACCCTGTACAAATATCTTCTAGGAAACTGTTGATAAACATCTGTATTTGTGGTGGGAAGGACATATCCTCTGAAATGCTGCCTCCTGCACAGCCTGCACAAGGGTTCCCTGCAGCCATGGTGGAGGAATCTGCAGGAAGTAAGTAGAAACTGCCCCTCTTTACAAAGGCGTGAGCTCTGAATTTTGCATACTGTTGACTATTCCTCTTTGTTCTGTACCTAGTCCATTTCTTTCTTTGATATTACCTTGTGCCTGAAAACATACAGGTTTGGATCTCTGATATCCGTACAGTGAGCCACAAAGATGCCAGCGGATTCCCTCAGGAACCCATTTCTTGAGTTGGCAAGTCAAAACCAGGTCTACCTATGTCAGCATGTAACGCAAGGCTGTTGGGTTGTCTTTGGCTTAGGTGGCCATGGGAGGGGTGAATCAGGGATGCTTAGGATACTTTACAGCTCTAGGAGGCCTATGCCACATTCAAGTAAGCTGAAAATTCCATGAACTCTGAAGATTAATTCCTACAATGATATTTGGAAAACATCACATATTCTACAATACATTATTAAATGATACCACATGCATCCTTTATTTATTGCAGTCCCAACATCCTTGAATAGGGTTCTAAGTTTTGGAGGTGTCTTGATAGTGTAAATCGAATATATTCAGATATAAGGCCTAGTTCATTAGATATAGGGCCCTCTGTCTTTCTCCTGCCAGTCCACATGCAGTTATATGTATTATGGAGTAAAAAATTATACATAAATGACACTTGGAATCTGATTTTAATTTTTGCATTTAGTTGAGGCTTTTTGATCAAGCGTGTAGACAGAAGAATTTCTTAGAGAGGTTTTTCTAAAATTCCAGTGCTCAGGCCAATCCCTAGTCCAAGGGAAGTAGAATCTTCTTGGAAGGACCTAGACATTCATTTTTTTGACTTTTAGGAATTCTGTCACACACCTATGATTCATAACTATTGAACCTGAAAAAAGGGGCACATATATTTTCTACGTTGCTAGAAACTCTACTCCAATCTGCATTAGCAACTTGGGTATTTATGGACATACATTGACAAACAACATCAGGAATGATTACTTCAGGTTTAAAATATTATTTATGGCATCCAGATTTGCAAAAAAAAATATACCAGGTCAAAAGCCAACCCCTTTAAGAATTACTCTTTTTTATACTCTGAAAATTTGCTTTACTAGAGTCACATCACTTTAGCAATCCACGTGCATACTGTGTGTCCCAATCACCATTTATTTTCCATCATTGCAAAACATAAAACATCAAATAACTTCCATATTCTAAAATAAAATTTTACTTTTCTTAAAAAAGATATATCTTCTTCTTCTTTTTTATTGTACCCAATCTTGAATCAGATTAAATTAGACCAAAGCAAAGCTTTACAGACAAACCACATCTTTAGCTGTGAATTTTCCTAGTGTCCACCAGAGGGCAGCCTTGTAAAAGGAAGAACAGTTGCTTAGCTGGGTCTCGCCTGCTGGTGAGGAGATACTGTAAAACTTGGACAAAATAGGAAACTTACCAAATAGTTGAAAAACAAATCAGTGTCATATATATTGTCATTATCTCTGTAACGTTTGGGAGGGAGAAGGGTCAGCAGTGACCCGAAAAGAATTTTTTAAAAAAAATTTCTGTGCTTTAACTGAATCATACACTCTTATCTTGTCTCCTTTCTCTCCACGTGATGGTTGTGAGATTAATCTCTTTTGTTGTAAATGGTTACAGTGTGCTCGTTATCAGTCCTATAATGTTGTTTATGGTGATAATGTGCCATCATTCACCCCTTCTACTGTTGTTAGGCATTTGGATAGTACTATGATTTACCCAGGCTGCCGTAACAAAGTAGATTGTATGACTTCACCAATAGAAATTCATTTTGGTATAGTTCTAAAGATTAGGGATTCCAGATCAAAATGACTGCTGTTTCCATTCCTGGTGAGTACTCTCTTTTTCATTTTTAGACAGCTGCCTTCTCTATGTCCTCATATGGTCTTTTTCTGTGTGTAGGGGGAGGAGAGAGTGGAAGAGAGAAAGGGAGAGAGAGAGAGAGGGAGAAGGATGGGGAGACAGAGACTCCTTCCTTCTTATAAAGACAGAATTTCTCCACCCTTAAGTATTCAACGTTATTACCTCCATAAACACTCGGTCTCTAAATATAACACTTTAGGGGTTGAATTTTCAATATAGGATAGGGGCGGCATAATGCAGTCTTTCACAGATAGTCTGTAGTTTGAAGTTATAAAAATATCTTTCAGTTGAGAGCATTTTCCTGCCTTCACTTTACATTTGTGTCTGCTTGAGATCCCCTCCTGCCTTATTAACTTCCACTTATCTGCTCTAGAATCAACTCTTTGTACTGTCAATCTTTTAGTTTCTAAGAATATTGTTGTCTTCCCTGCATCTTTTTTGTCTATAAGTATTTACATCTTTAAAAACTTTATTTTGTTGCCTTTTAAGAAGAATGTATGGAGAGAATAAGATTCAGGATTATATAGTCCTTGAGAAAAACTAGGGTATTTGGCACCATATCCCTGAAATGCTCCCTTTGTGTTCCAGAGACTTGCCAAGCCAAGGGCACATCATAAACTAACAGGTACCAGAACTTCCAGATAAATATTATCTGAGGGGGACTGGGGACTATGCAAACTCATGCTATCTGTAGAAATTGCCTTTCGGCCCATGTGTTATATAGCTGTTTCTTGAAGTACTGGTTGTACAATGGAACACAGAAAGTGAATGATCTCACTGTTATGACATTTAATCTACAAAATCCCTTCCCTTCAGTAACTGGGTACACAACAGAGCAATGGAAACGCTGCAGTCAGATGACACATTGAGATGTTGGACACACTGAGTTGGCTTTGGTGATTTTCTGTTCAATCCAATGCCACCAGACATTCTGAGTGTTTTCTGGTGGCTATCCTGTCAAACCTGCCTCCACTGGACTCTCTTTTTTCTGATGTTTCTTAACCTTAGTCTTTTTCATTTATACTTGAGTAATAATTCTTATCTCCCCCAAATTATCTCTGGTATTTTCTTTTGCATCTTGGCAAACTGCCCCACTGCCCCCAAGCACCTAGGCTGTGGATGCAACATTGATATATGATTTTGTGGTGGAAATTGATGGGATTTTATTGTAATCTACCCCATTTTTGAAGGTGCAGATTGTAGTCCCCAACCTTCCTTGTGATTAGATTGATCACACATCTAAATTCCTTTATTTCAGCTGACTGAAATTAACACCTCATGAAAATGTTAGAAATCATACTTTAAAGATGTAAAAACTACCACAATCCTGATCAGGAGTTAGCAAACTGTAGCCCAAGGACCAAATCAGGTCCATTGTTCGTATTTTAAAGTGAAGTTGTATTGAAACCCAGTCATACCTACCTACTTTATTATTGTCTTTGGCTGCTTTTGCTACAGCTGCAATGTTTTTATTTGCCACAGAAACTATGTGATCTGCAAAACCTAATCTATGTATTACATACCACTTACAAACTGTTTGCAAACAGCTTTTCTAGATCGATCAGTAGGCAATGGAGAACAGCCATTTTGTTGATCTAGACAAAGCTATTGTTCTTTGTGTGAGGAAAAATAAAGAACTGAAATTCTGGGCCTCTTTGTTGACAAAGCTGATCCCAGTCTCACTCCTATATTCTTCTGTTCTTGTCCCAGAGTGACTGCCTGATATAGATGGTCCAAATGTCAGTAATATATGCCTTTCAGTATTACAGCTTGTCTATGGAGAGGGCTACCCTCCTTCTGGACTCATTCACAGGTCAAAATTTCTCTCAGACTCTGATTCACTTAGTTTCAGGCTGGGTTGATCCCAGAGAGTCTGATTGTCTATTTACAACACAGCATCAAAACCCCTGTAAGATGTGAATACAGTGCAGTATCTGGCCAATGAACTGAGTGTCAGCATCAACAAGCTCCCTGAGGGAGGTCTGGAGTCGCTGCCTGGTTTCCTGAGGGATTTGAACACCTGATCAACCTCATTCACCTCTGAGAAATTGAAGAGACAGAAGACTTCAGAAAAGGGAAGGGCAATCTCTACTTTCTCCCTATATCCTGGCTAGTGACTCATGAGAATGAAACACTGAACCTATAGAGGAAAAGTGGAAGTGGGGGACCCCAGAGACATTTGGGAGAAATACAGCAGTGGAACAGACTGGCAGATGCTGTGAGCTGAAGCTGCTGGTGCTTGACTCCAAGCCAAGTGCCTGCCGTATCACCTGATGAGAGTAGCTGGATATCATTCCATGGAGCGGTTGACTGAACACATGACTCAGAGCAGTTGTGAGATGGCTTCAATTCAGGGGTCCCAGGGTTATATTCGCACAGTGACTGGTTGAGAGACAGCCATGGGAGACAGTTATGGTCAGGGAGTTGTGATGAGGCTGGCAAGAGACCCCCTAGATGCCAGGCTTGTCTTGAATTGCTCTGAATTTGGAAGTCATAGAATTGGTGACCTTGACCTAATCCTACTGACTGCTGCTACCTGCATACAGTACAGATCTGGGGTCCAGCTGCCTTCTTTATCTATCAGCATGAGCAGGACCATGTTTTCACTTGGATACTGCCTCAGATTTATAGATCCTAGGAAGAAAATCACATGTGTGAAATCACAGAGAATTTTTTTCTGGGAGGTGGTGGTCAGTGTGTGGATTGTGTTTAGGGTTTTTTTGGTTGTTGTTGTTTTCTTTTTCTTTTCTTTCCTGTACTCCTTTCTTCTTCACCAGTTTATTGGGGTCTGGAGGAATTTTCCTTTGTCCTTCTTCCTTTCTTCTCATCTCTTTTTCTTCTTCTTTTCTTTATATTTCATCTTCTCTTTTTCCATTTTTTCCCTTTAAATTTTTCTATTATTTTTACTCTCTATAATTTCTTTTTTTATTCCTCTAATTTTATCTTTTATCTTTCACCAGTTTTTCTTTTATGCTTACCTAATTCTATAAATCTCCTTTTACTTCCCAATAGAATCCTTTGTACCACTTCTATCTCTTTTTTCTTATAACATAGAGATTAAGGTTTCAGTGTATTCCTCTTGCATTCCACCATTCACAACTCTGTATCTTTAATAGTATGATCATAAAGCATTGTTAATCTTTTGATATTTAATATTCTGAAATTATGGTTGAATTGTTGCCTACCATAAACAAAGATCTGTCACATTTAGTATATATTAGCTGTAAGTCAATACCTGTATTATCTTAATGATTACATCACAATTGCAGATTTATTCTCTAGGATTAAAGGTGGTGCATAATTTGTTCTTATGATATGTTATATCTTATTTGTCTTGGACAATAATATTTTAGCTGATTCACTTGGTATCAACAAAGTCACATAGTTGTTGCTATTTCTCTGTAAGCTAACAATCACATTATCTTTGACATTCAATACTAGAGTACATTTCCAGAGAATGTGATTATTGGACTAACTATACTGTAACTTCCTCTCCAAAATTAACCAAGTGGTAAAATCTTGGGGTTATGGCAAATGATTATATTTAACCATGCCTAAAGTACAAATCTCTATATCAAAGCACATCACTGCAAAGCAACTAAATAGATCAATATACTAGCAACTAAATAGGTCTCTATAGCATTTAGATTGTAAATACACACAAACTGCAGCACAAAACAAATGCACACACAAACAACACACACACACACACACACACACACTAAAAGAAACATGAAAAGGCAAGGAAATAAAATGGTTCCTAAAATTCTCAACTCTCCCAAAGCCAACCCAGGGGGCACTGAGGAGCAGAATAGCATAAACTACACACCCAAATTACTCAAAAGAATAACAGAGGAAGTTACAAAACATATCAAAGAAGTACTCAGTGGGATCAGAAAAGATATAACTAAACAGATAATTGAAATAGTGATCAAAAAGATACCAGACACTTTAGAAGACACTAGTAAAATCTTGATCAGATAAACAAAATGATATAAAACATGAATGACCACTTTACCAGAGAATTAAAGTCCATGAAAAGGTTTCAATCAGTAATCCAGGAGATTAAAATCATATTGAAAGTATGGGCAGCAGATAGAATTTCCAAGCTAGAAGACAATGATATATTCAATAATCAATTACTCAAAGCCACCTTAAAAACAAAAAAAGAAGATTAAAAATGGGTCCAATAGCTACTAGATGATGCAAAGAAGACTGATCTAAGAATAATTAGAATAAGTGAGAAATCAGAAGACAACAAAAATGGCATAAAAAAACCTATTCACAAAAATAATGGCAGAAAGTTCCCAAAATATAGGAAGAGCTAAACATAGAGATAAGTGAGGCGTATAGAATTTCAAACAGTCATGACCAAAAGAGAACCTCTCTATGCTACGGTTTCCACAAAATCCCAGAAGTACATCACAAGGACAAAATTTTAAAAGCTGTCAGAGAAAGACAACAAATCACATACAGAGGTAAACTCATTAGAATTGCAGTAGATTCCTCCATACAAATTTTAAAGTGCAGTAAGGATGGAGTGAAGAGTTTCAGCCCTAAAAACAAGAACTTCTAGCCCTGACTTCAAAGCTTTCCTTCACAATTGATGGAGGAATAAGGTATTTACATGACAAAAAGTATCTCAGGGAATTTGTGACCACCAAACCAGCATTACAAGAAATTCTCAAGAATATCCTAGAAAGGGAGAGTGAAGACAGAAATGCCAATAAATCAAAAAAGAATGAATATACCTGGTAGGATAAATAGCTAAGCAAAAAGAAAAAAAATAAATTAGCAACAGGGTAATAAAGCAATGACAGTAATAAGTCAATACCTTTTAGTAGTAACTCTTAAAGTGAATGGTCTCAATTTCCTAATCAAAAGACACAGAATGTCATAATGGATCAAGAAACAAACTATTAAAGTACATTTCCAGAGGATGTGGTTGTTGATAACTATACTGCATCTCCCCTGTTGTCAGATGTTGGGGTGGCAAAGAATTATATTTAGCCATGCCCAAAGTACAGTGTAAGTATAAATGTACAGTATAAAAGAAACACATTTAATTCAAAAGGAAACTCACAGATCAAAAAAAATTAAAAAAGAAATATCAAATCTTCAAACAAATCTTCAAACAAATGGATTTAATGGATATTGCAAAAAGCAATAAAATGCATCTTCTTTTCAGCATTATGTGAGAATTTCATCAAAACAGACCACATACTAGCTCATAAAGCATGCTTAAATACAAAAGAATCAAAATTATTCCATGCATATTATTAGATCATATTGTACAAAGCTAGCAATCAATGGCAAAAGGTACCATAGAAATTAAATAAACACATGAAAGTTAAATAATATCCTATTGAATAATCAATTAGCTACAGTTGAGACTAAAGAAGAAATAAGTTCCCACAGTTAAATGATGATGCCAGTAGTGGGACATCTGACAACCTAAGGGACACAATGAAAATAGTGATAAGAGAAAAGTTTATAGCAGTGAATTCCTACATCAGAAAAGCAAAGTGCACTCAAATAAATAACCTAACAATGCACCTCAATGTCCTAGCAAAACAAGACCAATTCAAACCCAAAGCTAGTATGAGAAAAGAAATTATAAAGACCAAAGCAGGAATGAATGAAATTGAGACAAAAAAAATACCCCACAAAGAATCCATGAATCAGAGTTTGTTATTTGAAAGGTTTAATAAAAGTAGACATACCCTTAACCAGTGTTACCAAAATAAGGAAAGAAAAGATCCAAATCCATGAAATTAGATGAAAAAGGCAAAATCACAATGATTCCTGCTGAAATTCAGAAGATCATTGCTAAATATTTTAAGAAGCTGTATTTTAATAAAATGGAAAATTTGGAAGGATGGATAAATTCATAGATACATATAAACTACCAAAGTGAAACTAGTAAGGTATAAAAATTCTGAGTAATACAATGTTATTCAATGAAATTGAAGAAATTATTTTATTTTATTTATTTTTTTAAAATTTTATTTAAAAACAAAACAAAACAAACAAAATAGAAAAAGGGGTAGCAACAATACAAGATTCCAAGGGGGGGGAAGAAAAGAACAAAAAATACTGAGAAGTCATTGCTTGATAACTTACATACTGTCATCTTGGAAATAGTTGTTCAAGTTACAGAGTTAAAACATACAAAGTACACATTCAAGCAATGAGACTGTCAACAGTTCTGCTCCATGATATAACACAAATACAGTAATATGGTCATTCATCTTACACACTTAAACATATATTCAATTATATCCTTTAGAGCACTTTCTTTTCCTCTCTTTTTTACAGAGGCACTTATACATTTTGGGTTTTATTACTCCTACAGTTCTTATTACTTTTTACACTATAGACACAATGCGATATTTATAAATATGGTTCTTATTTATTTCACTAATGAGGATAGTTTAAAGTTGTCTCCATTTGCCTATGAAGGCTTCAAGATCATCCTTCTTCATAGCTGAGTAATACTCCATTGTATAAAAATACCATAACTTTTTCATCCACTTTGCAGTTGATGGGCATCTTGGTTGTTTCCAAGATTTAGCTATTACAAATTGTGCTGCTATGAACATGGGTGCACTTATATTACTGTGATATGAACTTTTCAGTTTTTCTGGGAAAATACCCAGGAGGGGCATAGCTGGGTTGAATTGAGCTTCCACTCCTATTTGAAGAAATTATTTTAAAAAACTATGAAGAAAGAAAAGCACAGGTCCTGATGAACTCACTGTGAAATTCTACAAGAACTTTCGAGACGATCCAACGCCAATACTTTTCAACTCTTTAATGAAATTGAAAGCAAAGCAGTACTCCCAAATTCATTCCTGGAAGCAAGCATTACATTGATTTCAAAACCAAAAAGACTGGAAAGGAGAACTACCAAAAATATCTTTAATGACCATAGATGTGAAAATCTGCAAGAAGATACTGGCAAGCAGAATGCAGCAAATTATTGAAAAGATCGTACTCCATGACCAAGCAGACTTTATTACAGTGATCCAGGAATAATTCAACATACATGAATGAACTTCATTTGGACTCTGACCACTTTCACAACAACAAAAACTGAGTTATTAGTATGAAAATAATAGAAAGTCCAGAAACAAGCATTTATCTAAGCTGTGCTGACAGATGTGATAGAATTCTAGATTCATAGGATATTGAGCCACAGTGAACGTTATCTGAGAGATAACATCCAAAGCTACCCTCCTCTTACCCTTTTCCACAAATGAATGTTACCCAATTGATTTCTAGACTGCACTGTGCCATCTCCTTGTGCAGTGTTCTCTGCCACAATCTATACCTGACAAATCCCATGACTCAGAAGCAAACTTGAATGAAGGGTCTAGTAGGACACATGTTTGAGATTGTTAATGCCTATTTTCACCTGTGAACTCTACATGTATCATGAGGACATTAATGGACGTAGGGAGGTCAAAGGTTAATGTGAAACCCCAGAGATGCCTGCATTCCCAAGTCCTGCCTCATAATTAGACAAGTGCTAAGGCTCAGGATTTAAGGTCAGGTCTTTAGGATTTTACTCTCCAGATCAACTAGATCTACACAGAAAACATCAGGGCATGCCCTAGGGAAAAGCGGCAACCCCAGCCAACTGACACATAGACACAAAGAGATATACTTCCTACAGCTGAAGCAATGCAGGAAAATTAGACTCCTCAAGAACCATCAGAAATGTTGTGAGGCTTGATGGACACTAACTTCACCGGCCACTCCTGTGTAGTCTTCAGGTGCCAAGAGTGAGCATCAAGGCTGAAAGCAGGCACATTAAGGCCTACAAGTGGCTGTTCCTCTGCAGAACTGTCTGGTGTCACAAACAGGCCTGTGATTCTACAGCTGATTAGGAGAATAATCATTTCTACTATAGATTTTGGTTAGAAATCACCATGCATATGTCATAGATTGAGAGTCAGAATTTTTTGTCAAATATTAAAGGCCAGTTGGCTAAGGCAAAGGCAGGATGGCTGACAAGAGTATGAGTGTGAGTGTGTGTGTGTTTGTGTGTGTGTGTGTGTGTGTGTGTTTGTGATGTGCCAAGTATTTGGAGACAGTCTCATTATCTGCTTGGCAGGACCATCTTTGTGATTTGAGATGGTGGGAATTTTTATTTGGATGCTCTTTATGACCCACATTTCCCTCCTGGATGAAAAGGAGGAGCTCATACCTACCATCAAGCTCTCTAAGAGTCTGTCATCTTTGGGGCCTGACTCTAAAGCTGTCACGAAGTTCTCACCCAAATCACAGTTCTTTCCAGTGGCTGGAATGTGTGCCAATGAACTTGAGAATTCTGGTCCCCAGAAGATTCATTTCAGCCCAGTCCTATGATCTTGTGCAAGAATTAGTGAGCTATTTGGGGTTGACTTTTGCATTATAGCTGCTGGTTTTCTAGTTCTTGATGTCAATATTGGTATGCCCTGGCAAGATTAGAATTGCTTAGCAAATTGTAAGAAACCTGACTCCTCCTCTGGTGCATTCTGACTCTTCAGTCCTTGTCCCCTCATTGCAGATCAATGAACCAACAATACAATTGCATATAAAATCAAAATACTTTTGCCTTATGATAGGGCTTCCTGTTAGAACACCTTCTGGGTGTAGAAAGCAAGAGAAATGTCTGCCCATTAACATTTGGTAATAATAAAAAACTCAATTTTTGGTCCTGAGTTTGAAGTTGAGTTGCTGTGTAACCTTACACAACTCCTACTTATCTGTAGGACTTTCCTTTGGACTGGAAGAAAAGCATCAACCTGGTTTTATTTATTATTCTGTTTGATTGAAATAATATCACAGACTGTTTGGCTTAAATAACAGAAATTTATCTTGTCATCATTCTGGAGATTGTAAGTAAATACAAAATCTAGTTGTGATTAAGATACAATTTTCAAGGTCTTTTTTGACTTGTACAATTAAATCCCCATTTTGGCACTTTCTCTGTATTGTCAAAATTCCTCTTCTTCTGCAGGCACCAATCATACTTTAGAGGGTATACCTGAATGACTGTTACTGTTATGATTTATTTGAAGTACTTGTGGCCAAATACAGTCATCATTAGGTATTAGACATTGGAGTTTCAAAATATTAAATATGGGGATACACTATTTAAGCCATACAGGATTTAAAGATCTTTTAAATAAAGATCTAAGGATCTATTTTTGTCACTTCTTTTAGTGTGATAAAACACTCATCACCTACAACTTAAGGGAGATTTATTTTGGCTTACAAATTCAGTAGAGTCAGTCCACGTTGACTGGCTCCTAGGCTGCAACAACATACCAGGCTGGCATGAGAGAGGACATCTATTTACACATGGTAGGCAGAAAGCAGGGAAGAAAAGACACAGGCATAAGAATATACCTTCTCAAGTCATGCCCCTCATGCCCCCAGTAACCAACCCCTCTGGCTACGCCCAATCTCTGATTTTAAGACTTTCAGACACATTTTAGATCTTAGTTGTAGATTTCTGTGGCTGGCCCCAAAAGGGCTAGTGTCCATTTTATTATGTAAAATACATCTAGTCCATCCTTAAAAATCACCAAAAACTTAACAGTTACAGCTATAGAACTGTCCAAATTCAAAGTCTTCTCTGAGACTTAAGTCAAACTTTTTATCAATGAGTCCTTGTCAAAATAAAAAAAAGAAAATTAAATACTTCCAGCATACAATGTTGCATTCCCATTTCATAAGGGAGAAATATGGGAACTGATAGAAATTGTGTCAAAGCAAGACTGAAACCCAGCAGGACACATGTTAAATTGTATAGCTGCATGCTCAGCACCCAGAGAAGATTGTGGTGAGATGTAAGTTCCAAAAAGTTTAGGCAGCCCTGTCCCTGTGGCCTTTAGGTTGAAATTTACATAGTCTTTCTCTTGGGCTTTGTTCACTCACTGTCCGTGTCTTTCCTTAGGAGAGTTTTCATGTTTTTGACACCTCCGACAACCCAGGTCTCCAGTGAACTTGTGGATTCACTCTCACAGCTTCACACATTGCTCTCTCATGATCTAATGGAAGGGGCTGTGATCCTATTGCACATTTTTGTCTACCTTTCCAGTCTTTTTCCTGAAATATGGATGAATACCTCGGTGACCTCATAGCTCTTTCATTATATACATCTGAAAAACCAGCACCACATGGACAATGCCCAAATTGACAACTACTTTGAGTGGCACTCTGGCCCCCTTGGATAATAGTTATAGTGACCTCTTCAGTGCCTGGGTGCCTGAATACTGAAATGAATTCTGGGAACTAATTTCCTAGACAGCCCTTTGTTGGGGGCCAGGAATTATAAATTGAATATAGAGGATGTCCATGCTTGTTCTTATACTGTCCTTGAGCGAGATTGGTACATAGAAACTCCTCACTCTTTTCTAGTTACAGCTGGAAGACCTAAGCTAATGACTGCTATGGTGCTTACAGAGTAAGATAAAACCTGATGGAGATGATAGTCATCTGGGGAAACTAAAGTGTCCTCATTGTCCCCTGTTGTCTCATCCTTGTCCTGCAAGAATGCTTTGCTCTTCTTTCTAGCCCACCATTACTGTTCTCAGAAATACCTACTGCCCTTTACTCATTGTCCTTGACTCAGATGTAATAAATAAATGTAATAAACTCAGATGTAATAAATAAATACCAAGGCTTTTGTTCCCTAAGAATAACTAGTAATTCCAGATCTCTGCCTGCATCCCCCGCTTGTCTCTTGCTGTTTTCCTGCCATACACTTTAACACTTGGCAGAAGATCGGGACCTCACTGCAGGAGTATCCGATAATGGTACCATGGAAATGGTCTCTGTCTTAGGTACTTTTCTTTTATTGCCAAGGCAAAATTCTCAAAACCCAAAGTTAAGGAAGGAAAGGTTTATTTAGCTCTCAGTTTGTAGAGGTTTCAATCACCCTCCAAGGCAGGGTGGTGTGGCAGAAGGGCAACTGTTCATGGAAGTGGAAGATTCTAAAAGCAACAAGAGAGGAGGAAAATAGAGCCTCTTTCAATCCCTTATATTGTATGCAGGCTACTTGTCTCTGAGTCATTTTTCCCATAGTTCTGAAGCACAGTACTTAGCTTATTTTTAGTGCTAACCTCTTCAGTAACCATCCTCGCACAGTCCCAAATTTTCAGGTGCTTTCTTTTTGATGAAATTACAGACTTTGCACATATACCTTTTGCTCCTAATTTTGACTGTATATCTGGCTAAAAGCAGCAAGCAATACCCATGACACACTCTAAACATTACACTTCCTTGAAATTTCAACTGCCAGAATAATTGGTCAGCCATGCTGAGTCTCAGACTCTGTCCAAGTCTCTGGACATGTGTAAAATGTAGACAAATTTTTTGCTGAAGCATAATACATATGATTTATAGTCCAACTGATAGTGGAATCCTTGTTCCTAAATGGAATCTCAGGAGTCTGGATTTCACTGTCCACATTGTTATTAATAGTCTAGTTTTTTAAAGTTTTGGCTAGTATCACATGTCAAAGCACTCAAAACATTTGTAGAGCTTCTCTATCTTACCGCTCCAATTTTGTCTAGAGTCTTCCCACAAACCAAATCCAAAGGTTTCTAATTGTCACAATGAAAACCATACTCCTGGTACCAACTGTTTCCCATCTCTGAGGTGAAATACTCAAGATCCATAGGAAGAATAGATTATTGTTGTTCATAATTTCAGTGGATTCAGTTTATACTTGGCAGGCTTCAAGGCAGAAATATCATAGCAAAAACAGCATGATAGAGGAATGCTATTTACTATTTGTTACAGGAAGCAGAAAGAAAGGAAGATCTGGGACTAAGAACATAGCTTTCCAAATGGTACTCCTAATGATCCATCCTTTTTGATTGGGCCCACCTCTGAACATGCAGCTTTTGAGAATCTTTAAGATCTAAACCATAAATGGGTTGTTTGACTTTAGGTTTCCTGAGAAACAGACCTGAGGTAAAGTTTCAACTGTGACTTATTTATTTTATGAGAAGCAAGAAACAATGAAAGGAATAAGAATGTGAGATAGAGAAGGGAAAGCAGCCAATAAAGTGTTCATTATGCAGTCACTTACCACTGGCGCTCAATAATAGGAGTAAACTGTGGGAAGAGAATGTATCTCAACATTTTCCCACCACAGAAGTGAAGGAGCTGTTATTTTCACAGAAATTCAAATAAGCCCTTGATTGGAAGCTACTCCAGGGGATGGGAGCACTGTTAATTTTTAGAATTGTGGCATTCATGCATAGAATGGCTTTGCTTTCCTCAAACAGGAAGTGGCTCATGGAAGTTGTTAATCATCAGAGAGCAGTGAGGTTGTAAGGTTCATAAAATCAACTAGCCAGTGACAAAAATAAAATCTGTTTTTGCATTTTATGCATAAGTCATTGTGAGTACACACCTTCTCAAAGGGCATAACAGAAATAAACTAATAAAGTTAAATGTCACTGACTACAAATTGTTTACAACATGTCTCTATTTGTCCAAGTCAGCTACCTAGAGCTGTCAAGTGGCTCAAACATAGTAGAAATTTATTTCTTACTCACATGAAATGCAAAGTGCTGTCATAGCAGAAAAAAACTTTCTTTCATGTACACATCAAGGACTCAGGCTCCTGTAGTCTTGGAACTTTCTGGTCCCCTTAGGACCTGAGGACCTTTTCCTCTAGCTGGTTGTAGGTGAGTCAACAATTGTGTCAGCTTGGGTATAACTCATCTTATGTTGCTTCTACTCCAACAGAAGTAACTAATCTTATGACTACAGTTAAATGGAAGGAGGACTGATCAATGTGATTCCAGGATGGACAGTGCCTTCCCAGAAATAAGTGTACACTGGCAGAGGGAGAACATGAAGTTTAAGTGGTAAGCAGAGAACTTCCACCACACAACAACTACCTTTTCCAAGGACCCTAGAGATTGTTTCTTACTCCCCATGCACCTCTGAACAGCTCAACATGGTGATCAGTACCCTCCAGTCTAGCAGCATGGAGGGCCCAGGTTGGCTCAATAGGAAGCAGTTGGACCTTTAAAGGGTAGAGGTCTGGGAGAAGACAGAGGCTATTGCAGATTTGTAGTATGCCAATTAATATGTGACCAGAATACCCACAAGATTGGTATATTGGTCTATTGCTAGGACAACCTAAAGGAGGAGAGAGAAATTTGGCTCAAAGTTTCAAAGATTTCATGTACAGTTAATTGATTCCAAAGCAGAAACATCATGGCTGGCAGGTGTGATGATGCAAACCTGCTCAGTATATGGCAGCTGGAAGCAGAAAGCTCTGGAACTGCCACAGTGAAATATACATCCTCCAAAGGCACTTGTCCACTTACATGTCTCTTAATAGCATATTCATCTATGAACATCAATGTACTAACTCACTGATCCATATAATACCCCCATGACCCTATCATGTCTCCACAAGTCTGTTAATCCAGTATAATTGACAATTAAGATTAAATATAACAAGTACACTCCTTGTCATTTGATATCTAATATTATCTTCTTAAACCATACTTAATCTCCAACTAAATGTTAATAATTCTAACATGACACAATCACCCTGTGTATTTCTAGAAATACAACAACCTCTTTCCCAAAGTTTCAACAGGTCTAGAATTGCTGAAAAGTCAAAGTACAGAGTCTCCCAAGAGACGCAATGCAACCTCTTAGCTATGAACCCTTACAAAATTCAAAATGCAAGTTACGTATTCTCAATATACAACAGTAGAAGGTTCTTCCACTCTAAAAGGGAAGAACAGGGAAATTGAAAAGAATAGGATGAAAGCAAGACTGAAACCCAGCAGGCTAATCACAAGTCCTGTAGCTCCAAGTTCAGCATCCAGGGTACATGGTTGTGAGATGTGAATTCCAGAGGTTTGGGGTGGCACTACCCCTATGGCTTTACTGGTTGCAGCCTACATCATCTCTTTATCTGGTTCAACTCACTCTATAGAGCATTTCTCAGCAGAAGTTTCCATTTTTGGCATTCCTAAATTCCATTTTTGGCATTCCATTTTTGGCATTCCTAAATTCTTGGGAGTCTCCACTGTTTACCTTCAGCTTCATTCTCATAGAATCACACAACACTCCCTCAGGAGCTTCTTTCAAGGGACTCCAATCTATCATACATTTCTCTTGCCTGGGTACCTAGGCTTTTCTTGAAAATGTAACTGGAAACCTCTGTGACCCAATATCCCTTGCATTCTATATACTTGTACAACTACCTTCACATGGATGATGCCAAGGTCTAATACCAGTGTCAACAATAGCATGGTGGTGGTGGTTTCTGAAAGTATGCTGAAATAAATCAAGGAGAATCTGTTCCCTAGAAAAGCATTCTTGAGCCAGGACTTCAAGTCCTCTCTTCTCAAAGAAAGGTTTGCATATTTGCAGTGTTGAGCCTGTGATAGGTGGGGTCTTGCTGGCTATTGAGACACCCTGTGGACATCTTTATTTTTTATCTTTTTGTTCAATGTACTTGCATTCTTCTTACTAAGGCCAATTTCTTTAACAACCACACTTACTTGGTCCTCAACTTTACATGTGTTTCTTTTCTGGCCAAGTTTTTCTAATATTTCTCCTGCGCATTTTGCTCCCAATTTTCACTATAATCTGGTTAAAATCATCCAGCAGTACCCATGGCACAGCTTGAATATTTTGCTGCCTTGAAACTTTCTCTACCATAATGTTACAGGAAGCTGAGCTAATTAGAAATATTATAGGCAGTCAGACAGGGCTAGGCCCTTCAAGAAGCCTGCACAGAGGACCAGATGTCTGATAACCTTATAGGAGACACACTCCTCTTGCTGTGGCCAGATTTTGGGACAGAAGGCAAAACAAATGCAACCACAACCTTAATTATAATCCTTAGGGATTAAGTCTGGATCACCTTGAACAGCCTGGAGTCACCATGCCATCCACTATAGGAAGAGTCACTGATCCATAAAGAATGCTCACCTGCTATGTGACTCGCTTCCCTATTTGCCCCTGATTTGGTTACTTTTACCTAGACAATTAAACTTATTGGTTGACCATAGTTCTGTCCCAACTCATTCCTGTCTACCTCGCAAGTTCTCAGTTTTCCCTAACTTTAAATCTGCCTCACCTCATGACTTTATAAAAATCCCAAGAAAATACAGAATCTTTGGCAACCCACTTGGGACCCTTTCTGTCTTTCTCTCAGACAGAAGCTTTCTTTCTCTCAGTATATATTCCTACTCTTAACCTCCGTTGTTCCTAAAATTCATCCTTTGATTTTAGAGAACATGAACTCATTCTGGACATATAGTAGGTCAGGAGTTTCATTCCCCTAAATCAGTATCAACTAGTGTTTATCCTGTAAACTACATTCACTGTGAGTCTTAAGCCATGCACAAAATGTAGATAAATTCTTTTCCAGAATGTAACATGCATGTTCTCAAGTCCAAATTTCAGGAGTGCCCTCTCTTCCTATCTAAAACTTCCTGATCCTCGCCCTTACCGTCTGCCTTCTTATTAGCATTCTGGCCTCCAGAACTTGCACCAGAATTGCCCATTAGGCTTTGCTTATATCATTTTAGGGTTTTTCAACCTCCTTCAGACTTTTCCAAATTCTCCTTGCACATCGGTTTTAAAATCTTCTACAACACAGTGTTAGGCATAGTCATAACAACAACCCCACTTCTGGTAATAGTTTCCTGTTTTGGTCAGTTTTCCAATTGGTGGAACTAAATATCTATCCCACAAAACTTAAAGGAGAAGAGATTTAATTTAGCTAATGATTTCACAGGTTTCAATCCACTTTCAGCTGACTCCAAAAGAGAAACATCATGGTGTAAAAGTATGATGAAACGAAGCAGTTTGTGATAGTCAGGAATTACAGTGCAGGGGAAGAAGTTAGCCAGAGAGATATCTTCTGCAGGTACACATCCTCTTCAACTGGGCTTGACTTAATAAAAGCACATTCAGCTATGAATATCAGTGGATTAATCAGATAGTGCCCCCAAAATCAATCATCTTTTAAGAATCCTTTTAATTCAGTTAAGTTGACAATTATGATTAACAGATTCAGTGGCTTTGTCAAAAAACATTCTACTCCAAAGTGTCATAACCCAGTAATAACAAGGGTTTTACAGTCATATATATTTTGTTGAAGCTTCAGTTTTTCCTCCTATATGATGTGTAAACTCAGATCATTTTCTCAGTCACACTAAGCTTCAGAAACCACTAGCATGGACTTCACTGGGTTATTCTGCACACAACACATTGATCATAGGGTTGTCACATGATAAGCTCTCAAGAGTTTTTTGTTAAATGAATGCATGAATGGCTAATTGTAAAAAATACAAATCAGAAAAGACACAGTATTATAGTCAAGAAATGTTTGTTGTTATACTAGTTAGATGTAAATGTTCATTAATTTTTCATATATATTGAAGTTAAATTACATTGTATAAAATTAGATTTAAACCTTCTATTGACCCCAAATTCACATAAAGTCCAACTTTAAGAAAGTGTATAATCCAGTGTTTTTTTATGTTAATAAGATGTACAGATATTTCTAATCTCAGGCTATTTTCAACATTTTCAGTGACTAATCCAAGAAAAACATTATCACTCCCATTAGTAATCATTCCTCCACCTCTTCTTCCCCTCCTCCCTATCCCCTAACAATAAGTAATGTATTTTTCATCATTTTCAGTGACTGATCCAAGTAAAGCAATATCAGTCCCATTAGCCATCATTCCTCCACTTCTTCTTCTCTTCTCCAGCCCATAATGATAAGTAATGTATTTTTTGTCTGTATGGATTTGTTTATTCTGGAAAGTTCACATAAATAGAATTTTACAATCTGTCACTTTTGTCTGGCTTCCTTTATTTAGCACAATGTTTTCAAGTTTTATTCACACTGTATTCCATGGTATAAAGTACCTTTTATTTATTCATTTGTTTACTGATGGAAAATTGGATACTTTTTGAATATTATAGTAATATTTCTATTTATGTACAAGTTTTTATATGACTAATGTTTTTAATTCTTTTGGGTATATACTTATGATTGGAATTTCTAGACCATATGGGAATTTTGTGTTTCACTTTTTAGAGAAATTGAAAAATTTTCTCTCAAAGCAGCCATAATACCTTTGCAACCTGTATTTTCTTTCTTCATAGTATGTCATGACTGTCCTATTTCAATCCAAGAGATGTGCTTCACAACCTTGAAGAAATACATAGTAGTGATAGTAGTATTTGCTTGATTAGCCATAAAAAGTACATTTATATCAACCTTTATTGTTATAGTTAACGATGAATCAAGAAAACTTTGAGTCTCTTCCCTGTGTCCCAACCACTTTGGAAACAACACTTTCTCAGGAGCATCCAGAGTACATTGCATCTCCTTAATTTGGTACTTAAAATATCTTTAGACTCTATATCTATCTTGCCTAGTATATGAGTAACTCCTTGAGAAGAGGGACCATCTCTTGAAGTCATCTTTGTTTCTACAACACCTAGGCAAAGGCCAGACATTTTGGTAAATGTTTAAAGGATGAGTAGATAAATGGATGAATGGTGTTAAGGCTTGTATCTAGATGTCCCTGCAAAGCCTCATGCAGTCATCGATAGGGTTTTTTGGAGGTGACTGGAGCATCTGATATTGGGACTAAGGGTATGTACTGGGATTAAGAGTGTGTGGTAACTAAATTAGTTCACTGATTGGTTTATCACTGTTCTGGGTGTCGCTAATGGGGAGGTCCACCCTAGGTATGAGTAGCACCAATCAAAAGAGCTGGAAGGAACAAAAGAGACAGACAGAGGGGGAGAGAGAGAGAGAGAGAGAGAGGCAGATTTAGCTGTTTTTCTGCCTTCTTCCTGCCATACTTCCCCATGGACTCTTTCTCCTCTGTAATGCCCTTCTGCCATGCCACTTTGCCTGGCAGCTATCCAACTATGAACTGAAACTTTTACAAACTGTGAGCTGAAATGAACCTTTCCTGTTTAACTTTATTTTATGACAACTTTGTACTTCGTCTTAACAACAATGTAAGTAAATAAGACAAGTGGATAATTAGACAAAAGGATTTTGGGGAGATGGAGTTCATTTGCTATAAGAAAATTCTATCCAAAAATTTTCTGCTCTGAATAATAGTGAGTTCCTGGCTCTGGGAAGTGTGTAGTAGTAGGCAAGTCCAGTCCGAAGGAGTACTGTAAAGCTAAGTCATGCATCAGAAGGTGACTGGGTGTTGTGGAGGAACTCTTGAAAACTTGAGAGCCTAGAATTTAATGAGATAGCAGCCTACAGAAACTAACAGATGTGCCCTAAGTTGAGGAGTTCTGGTGCTATAGTTGGCTATAAAGTTTTCCATGTTTTTCCAAGGACCCCAGACCAAAGGCTTATACTGCCTGAAGGCATCTACTTGCTGTGCTTATCATTGGGAAGCTCACAATGAAATGAGCTTGAAGACCTACAAGGGATAAACCTTTATGTTATAAACTATTTAATGAATTTGTGACTATTTGTAATCTGATATCTAGATAAAGACTGTTTAGAAAAAAGAGGGTAAACTCTGGGTACACATGAGTGGAGGCCCCCAGGGAACCCAGGAAGGTGTCTGGAACAGGGTCAGCTTTTGGGTCATTTTACATTATGCAACTGGAGGCATAGGCAGGATTTGTGGGGAAATCTTGAACTCTGGTATAGGACCATACATTCTTTCTGAGAAGCACAGATCTCACTAGCCCAGAAGCTGCTGTCCTGCCACAATGTAGCTGTACTCAGTGGTACTGGCTTCTCTTTCTGCTTGCATAGACTGGGGTGAGTCTTTCAGAAATATAATTACTAGAGAGCACATATTGAAATTCATATCCACAACAGAGGTGGACTAAGATGCACTTAGGGCAAAGGTATGACAGGTTCATTCCATAGTGGTAGATTCCCTTTGGATTTGGAATTGGAACAACTAAAATCATCAAGCCCAGAATTCATGCCTCTGGTACAAAAAATTAAGAGTTCAGTTTATTTTACTTTTGAATATATTCCAGTTCTGACCATATCATTGAGGATGGCTTATAACAATAATAAAAGCATCCACTCAGGAGCCAGAGTGAAGGTCTTCATCCCAGCTCAGTACTTAAAGGATTTGTGTTCTCTTGCAAGGAACTTCACTGTACTTGAATCACTCCATCTCTACACTAGGGGTTATAGTAATAACTGTCTCTTGGATTCTGTTAAGGATATGAATGATTGTTAAAGAGGACTTAGGATGATGGCTGGTCTGGAGATGTGGGAAAGGGGACTTAGGATGGTGCCTGGTCTGGAAGAGACATGGGAAGGGAATCCATAAACAAAAGAGGATTGATTTAAAATTGAGTGTATGTATTAGTAGGAAATTTGAGATATTATGAGCATGACCTATCAGGGGTCACTGGCTACTGAAAGATAATTTGTTACTAATAGTTTCCAGGAGGAGGCACTGCAACACTATTCTGGTGATTTAAATGGAAGTAGGAGGGTTAGTTAGGAGGCAAAGTGAGACAGTAAACTGTGGACAAGAATCTTCAACTTGACTTTTCTTAGAAAGAAGAAAAGAGGCAGTGGAAAGTGCTGCAGGGTTAGCTTGTTCTAGTTACTTCAAAGGATTTAAGAGTTTAGGAACTGTCTTGTGGTCTGAAGCCAGGCTCTAGGAGATTATGGAAAATGGATGGTGGGCCAAGTTCTGGTACAAAAATAGAGGAGGTGACTGGAGTGTGGAGTCTGGATTTGTGGACCGCCAGGAGCTACAGTTCCTCCAGGATCAGCAAAGTCTCACGTTATAAAGCATTAGATACAGAAAAGAACTGTGCATCCATATAGTTGTGCGGCAATAGACTTCAATATAAAACTGTGCCATTTTATAGACAGAGAAATTAGGAATAAGAGGGACATAATCTACCAGTTTCACTCGGAAATCATATCCTGTATTAATTCTTGCTCCTACAAACAGATCTAGTGCTTAAAGGACACTGCTCTGACACTTCAGGCCCTGCCTGGATTTTGTCTGGCAATGCTCCAAGAAAGTCTACTCCTGTTTCACAAAGGTATTTGAAAACGTACAACAATTCATTTTAATGGTATACATCTGTATGCATCTGTGAAGGACTGGTTACTGGTTTTAAAAACACCACAGAAGTGGGGGAGAGAGGCACTACACAGGATATTGCAAATGGAATGAAGACAAAAAAGGAGAATCCCAGGAATCCAGCACCCAATCTCCAGAAACTACGCCCCGCCCCCGCGCCCCGCCCCGCCCCTGTGTGATAGAGCCAGGGCCCAATGTGCTTCCAACTAGAGGACTCTGAACACTTCCTCTTCTAGGCCCCCTAATTGACCTGAGCATGGATGTCTCGGTGCTTAGTTCAAACCCACAGACCTGTCAGCCACTGGATTGTACCAATCCTTCCGTATTGAGGATTTCACGGCCCTGCACGACTCACTGAGCCTCGCCAGCCACCATACATGCGAGACGACCTGCCGTGCGTGCATGACGTCACTGAAGCGCGTCTTTCACGCCCCCGCGGGATCTGGGTCTTGCAAAGGCAGCGAAGGCAGGAACTGCTACAGAGCAAGTGTCAGAGTGCCCGCGGCCCGTGCTTGAGCGATCTGGACCATTGTTACTCTCTGTGCGGTGTTGAATCAGTCCACTGGCTACTTGCTGGATGGTTTCCAGTGCAGTGCTCGCGCCACGTGACTGGAGGTTTCAGCGCGCGCGTGTTAGGATCATTTCTCCAGAGAGTGTGCACAATACTAGTGGCCTGCGCTGCAAAACTTCCGTGGGGGCAGCTTCGCGGACCCGAGTCTGGAACGCCTGCTGCGTGCACTAGAGGAAAGCTGTGCCTAAAGACTTTTAGCCCACAGCCATGTAATCCTCTCACTGCTTTGCAATCTGAATGACCTTTAGTATGGGCAAACGCAGTGGCAAACTTTCACTACGTACTATTGCTTTAGTGCTGCTGAATGCACCACGCCTGGACACCAGCTTTATGCATGTTCCAAGGGTCAAGTCCTGATGCCTTTAGGAGGAATAGCCGAACAGGTGCTGACTGTGGCCCACTCATTGGGCACACTCCTTGGATCTAGTGGTTCTGGCGCCAGGGAGAGGCAATGACATACTTAGGATCAGGATGCAAATATCCGAACAGAGGATGTGGTAGTGGCCGTTCCATGGGATCTATGGAAGCCCCTAACAGCGAACTGCTTACACTGGAACAGCTCACTTTCATGGTGCTAGGTGAGGCATATTCACTGTTGAATGAAAGCTTCCTGAAACTAGTAAACTACATCCTGGGTAAGACCATATAGCAGAAGGCGCAGCCTTTTTAGATGACATCTTCAGTCCAAAAACTCAGCCAAGACAGAAGCCTCTTTACCTATCCTGGTGTTCTGAAATAGCACTGTCAACTGAATAGAATATATTCTGGATGACCACAAAATCCAAAGCCTAAATCTGCAGGAACAAATGTCAGCATTAACTTCCAAAAGGGTTCCCAAGTCATCCTGCTTTGTACAGTCAGAGTCATAGCCTGTGCAGTCATGAATCTGGACGGTACCAATGAGGAGCTAGTTACCAATTATGATTGCCACCTCACCCTGCAAGATTACATCCACAGAACTGGGGGATGGGCGATGTGTGGAGCAAAGTGGCAGGCACAATTATCAGCTTCATGACCTATTCCTGAGACATGAGCCTGGTTCAGAAGATGGAGCTGGAAGCTTGTCAAAGAAGATTTCCAGAATTAGCAACATCAGTGAGAGACCTTTACCCTCAGCTAGCCTGAGTTTGACTGGCTTAAGTATGCTGCTAGAGTGAGGACTTTTGTTGGTATCCTTGGTAGGTGAACACCTTTGTCAACAGGACATGCCATATCACCAGGCCAAAGCAGAGAAGCCAGCATCCAGGTGGGCTCCCAAGAGGCATCCAGCTGTGAAATAGTTTGACAAAGATCTAGTTGCTCTATCCCAAAATTAGTTACTTGATCCATTGTGACAGGACCCCATAGTAGCTTGCTGGCTCAGCCACTCAATTGAGAGAATGAACATTGGATGAACTAAGAGAGAACCTTTTCTGTAGTGACCTCTACTGCTCATTGCTAAAGATAAAACCTGAACTTTTTTTTTCCTGAACCTTCCTCAGCCAGGAGCCCTCTTCCATGCCAGTTGGCTAAGAGTAAGGTGACTCTGAAATGGGTTTGAATTAAAAGGCTATTTTGAGCATCAGTATACTGATGATGGCCTTGAAGAACTTCTGATTTTTTCCCCAGCTCAGTAGTCTTCTTGGGCAGGAGAATAAAAGTTCTACATTTTGCAGGCTGAGGTAGAATCAAGTGCAGAGAGGCCTTACTTGGGCCTGATATGCAAGCTTAGGCTCTGCCTTGAGTCATTGCCATCAACACGCAGCACAAACCAGGAGCATCTAGATTTCCACAAACTTGAAGAAGAAAGTATGGGGTACACAGGAAGCTTCCTTCATGGGATCACAGAGGCAGATTAATGAACAGAAAGGAGACCTCCTACCTAGAACAGTAATGTCTTGGAGAAAGCCTCCTGAGGCTTATAGCCACATGTTGTAGAAAAAACACCTGAAGCATATAGGTTCTTTATTTCCAACTCTTTATGGCCTACCCTTTTGTGAGTTTTGTGTGGAAATGCAGCTTGCCCAAGGTTAAGTCTCTTTCTGATTTCCTTGAAGTACATCCTTACATGAAGGACCTCCTTTTCTGTGCCCTTCTGCTGTCAGAAGGGATCCTTGAATGTGTTTTAAGTCAGTGTGATACCTACAATGAAACCTAAATATATTGAGGCAAGGTGAAGGCCAGTTTTAAGAAATGGAGAATCTTTTTTTTTATTTAGAGAAAACAAACAAAACAGAAAAAAGGGTAGAAATAATGCAGAATTTAAAAAACCCTAAGAAATCACTAGTTGATAAATTACACATTGTTATCTTAGAAGTAGTTGTTCAAGTTACAAAATCAAAGCAAGAAATGTGGACAATCAAACAATGACAGTACAAACTATCGTGTTTGATTCACTGACAAAAAATTAGTAGTATGGTTATCTATCTTGCACACTTAAACATACATACAGTCATATCCTTTAGAGCACTTTCCCTTTCATTATCTCAATATTTATTATACATTTTGCATGTTAATACTTTTTCAGTTTTTTATTATTTTTATACTAGAGAGACAATATGATATTTACAAATGTGAGTCTGATTTATTTTAGTTATGATGATGGTCTCAAGTTGCCTCCATTTACCCATAAAGCTTCAAGATCATCCTTTTCTATAGCTGAGTAATATTCCACTGTATAAAAGTACCACATCTTTTTCATCCATTCTGCAGTTGATGGGTATTTGGGTTGTTTCCAAGATTTTGCTATTACAAATTGAGCTGCTATAAACATGGGTGCACATATATCACTGTGACATGACCTTTTCAATTTTTCTGGGAAAATACCCCAGAGGGGAATGGTTGGATTGATTGGAACTTCCAATCCTAGTAGTTTGAGGAATCTTCATACTGATTTCCTCAGTAGCTGTGCAAATCTACACTCCCACCAACAGTGGAGAAGTGTTTCTTTCTCCCTACGGCCTTGCCAACATTTGTTATCAGTTGATTTCTTGATGGCAGCCATTCTTTCTGGAGTGAGATGAAATCTCAGCACTGTTTTAATTTGCCTTTCTTGAATGACCAGTGATGATGAACATTTCTTCATGTATTTATGAATTTGGAGGGCCTGATGTTTTATATGTCTTGGATATAAGTCCTTTGTCTGAGGAATTGGTGGCTAAAATTCTTTCACATTCTGTGGGTTTTCATTGCACTTTGTTGGTGATTTCTTTTTTTAATTTTATTTAAAGAGGAAAAAACCCCAGACAAAACAGAAAAATGGTAGCAACAATACAGAATTCCAAAGGGGAAAAAAGTAAAAGAATCAAAAACAAACAGACAAAAAACCCCAAAACAGCAACAACAAAAAAACCAAAAACACTAAGAAATCACCAGTTGATATGTTACATACTCTCATCATTGGAAATAGTTGTTCAAGTTACAAAATTAGAGCATACAAAGTAGACATCTAACAAAAACAGTAGTATGGTCATCTATCTTACACACTTAAACTTATGTGCAATTATACCCTTTAGAGCACTTTCTTTTCCTTTCTTTTTTACAGTAGCAATTACACATTTAGGGTTTTATTACTCTTACATTTCTTACTACTTTTTACACTAGAGAAACAGTGATATTTATAAATATGATTCTTATTTATTTCACTAATGAGGATGGCCTCAGGTTGACTCCATTTCCCTATGAAGACCTCAAGATCATCCTTTTTCATAGCTGAATAATATTCCATTGTGTAAAAATACCACATCTTTTTCATCCATTTTGCAGTTGATGGGCATGTTGGTTGTTTCCAAAATTTAGCTATCACAAATTGGGGTGCTATAAACATAGGTGCACATATATCACTGTGATATGAACTTTTCAGTTCTTCTGGGAAAATACCCAGGAGGGGAATAGCTGGGTTGAATGGAGCGTCTACTCCTAGTCTTCTGAGAATTCTCCATATTGATTTACATAATGGTTGCACCAGTCTGCACTCCCACTAACAGTGAAGCAGTGTTCCTTTTTCCGCCGCAGCCTTGCCAACATTTGTTATCTGTTGATTTCTTGATGGCAGCTATTCTTTCTGGTGTAAGATGATATCTCAATGTTGTTTTAATTTGCATTTCTCTAATGACCAGTGATGGTGAACATTTCTTCATATATTTGTTTGCTATTTGTATATCTTCATCTGAGAACTGTGTGTTCATCTCAGCTGCCCATTTTTGGAGAGTGTCTAGGAATTTGGGGGGGGTTGATATTTTTCAATTCTTTATATGTTCTTGATATAAGTCCTTTGTCTGAGGGGTTACTGGTTAAAATTCTTTCCCACTTTGTGGGTTTTCTTTTCACTCTGCTGGTGATTTCTTTTGAAATACAGAAACTTTTCAATAATATGAGATCCCAGTTGTTGATTGTCTGTAGTGTTTCCCGTGCAGTTTGCACTTTGTTCATGAAATCTCTGCCTACCGCTATGTCTCTAAGATTTCTACCTACCTTATCTTCTAGTAGATTTAGTGTTTCTATTTTAATGTTTAGGTCTTTGATCCATTTAGACTTTAGTTTTGTGCATGGTGATAGGCATGGATTTAGTTTCAGTCTTCGGCATGTGGAGAGCCAGTTTTTCCAACACCACTTATTAAAGAGGCTATCCTTCCTCCAGTAAACATGTTTAGCCCTTTTGTCAAATATCAGGTGATGAGTGTCTTTGTACCTAGACTTGCATCTTCTAATCTGTTCCATTGATCCTCAGGTCTATTTCTTGCCAGTGCCATGCTGATTTTATCACTGTGGCTTTGTAGTACAGTTTCAAGTCAGGAATTGAGATGCCTCCTGTCTTGCCTTTATTGCCCAGAACTGCCTTTGCTATTCTAGGTTTCTTCTGGTTCCAAATGAATTTTAGGAGTGTTTTCTCTAGATCTGTGAGGTATGTCAATGGTATTTTGATCGGGACTGTGTTAAATCTGTATAACAATTTGGGCAGTATGGCCATTTTCACAATGTTGATTCTTCCAAACCAAGAGCATGGAACATCTTTCCATGTTCTGATATCCTCTTCAATCTCCTTTTTAAACATAGTATAATTTTCATTATATAGGTCTTTTACATTTTTAGTTAGGTTGATTCCTAAGTATTTCATTTTTTTAGATGTTATTGTGAAGGGCAATATTTCCATAATTTCTCTTTTGGTGAATTTCTTGTTTATGTACAGCAATACTATTGATTTTTGAGCATTGACTTTGTAGCCAGCTACACTGCTGAATTTGTATATTACCTCTAGTAGTCTTTTAATGGAGTTTTTTGGGTCTTCTATATAGAGTATCATGTCATCTGTAAATAATGATAATTTAACTTCTTCCTTTCCTATCTTTATTCCTTTTATTTCTTTCTCTTGTCTGATTGTCCTGGCTAGTGTTTCCAGAACTATATTGAATAGGAGTGGTGATAGTGGACATCCTTGTCTTGTTCCTGATTTTAAAGTGAAAGCTTTCAGTTTTTGTCCATTTAGTATAATATTGGCTGTTGTTTGTCATAGATGGTCTTTATAAGGTTGAGGTAGACACCGTGTATTCCAAGTTTCTGAAGGGTTTTTATCATGAACATGTGTTGGACTTTATTGAAAGCTTTTTCTGCATCTATTGAGATGACCATGTGGTTTTTGTTTTTGGCTCTGTTGATGTGGTGTATTACGTTTATTGATTTGCGTATGTTAAACCATCCCTGCATTCCTGGAATGAACCCCACTTGGTCATGATGTATAATCTTCTTGATGATTTTCTGTATTCTATTTGCTAGTATTTTATTGAGAATCTTTGCATCTATGTTCATTAATGAGATTGGCCTATAGTTCTCCTTTTTGGCTGGGTCTTTGTCTGCTTTTGGTATCAGAGTAATACTTGCCTCCAGGAATGAATTAGGGAGGATTGCTTTCTTTTCAATTTCATTGAAGAGTTTAAGGAGTATTGGCATCAAGTCTTCTCTAAATTTCTTATAAAATTCAGCTGTGATTCCATCAGGACCTGGGCTTTTCTTTGTTGTTAAGTTTTTTTATTATCTTTTCAATTTCAATAGCTGATATTGGGTTATTCAAAATTGCTATATCTTCTTGGTTGACCTTTGGTAGTTCATATGTTTCTAGAAATTTGTCCATTTGCTCTGTGTTTTCCTCTCTATGTGAGTAGAGATTTTCAAAGTAGGTGTTCATGATCTTTTGAATTTCCATGGAATCTCTGATAATTTCCCCTTTTTAGGTCCTTATTGCATGAATTTGGGTTTTTTTTCTTTCTTTTTTATAAGGTTAGCTAGAGGTTTGTCAATTTTGTTTATTCTTTCAAAAAACCAGTTTTTTGATTCATTAATTCTTTGTATTGTTTTTTAGTTTCAATTGCATTGATTTCTGCTCTAATCTTTACGATTTCCTCTCTTCTATGATCTTTAGATTTAACTTGCTCTTCTTTTTCTAGAAGCTTCAGATGGGGCATTAGATTGTTTATTTCTGCTCATTCTGTTTTCTTGATATGACAATTTATTGCTATATATTTCCCTCTTAAGACTGCTTTCATTGCATCCCACAGATTATAGTATGTTGTGTCTGCATTTTCATTGAATTGTAGGTATTGCTTTATTTCTTCTTTAATTTCCTCTGTAGCCTACTGGTTGTTCAAAAGGTTGTTGTTTAATTTCCATGTATTTATGCCAGTTTTGCAATGTCTCTTGCCATTAATTTCCAGTTTCAGTGCACTATGGTCAGATAGTATGCATGGCACAATTTCAATGCCTTTGCTTTTACTTAAGAATGCTTTATGGGATAATATATGGTCTATTTTTGAGAATGTCCCGTGGGCAGCTGAGAAGAATATGTATTCTGATGTGGTTGGGTGGAACACTCTGTAAACATGAACTAAGTCCAATTGCTCACAGGTATGATTCAGTTCTATTATTTCTTTGCTGACTTTTTGTCTAGTTGATCTATCTCTTTGTGACAGTGGGCTGTTAAGGTCACCTGTAATAATTGTGTTCTTGTGTATTTGGTTTTTCATGTCCTTTAGTATCTGTCTTATATAGTTGGGTGCTCCTGTGTTTGGTGCATATATATTTATAATTGTTAGTTCTTCGTCTTGAATTTTTCCCCTTATGAGTATGTGGTGACCTTCTTTGTCTCTTTCAATCATTTTAGGTTTGAAGTTCACATTGTCTGCAAATAGAATAGTTACCTCTGCTGTTTTCTGGGTTCCCATTGCATGGAATACTGTTTTCCATCCTTTGACTTTTAATCTATGAGTTTCTTTTTGAGTCAGATGTGTTTCTTGTATACAGCATATTGTGAGATCCTGTTTCTTGATCCATTCTGCCAACCTGTTTCTTTTGGTATGTGAATTGAGCCCATTTACATTAATGGATATCACTGATATGATGGCTTGACTTTGCCATGTTGTGTTACTGTTGTTAGTTTCCTGCTTTTCTCTCTTGTTTATTTGCTTGTCCAACCTGGTGATTTCTTTCTGTTGTTGTTCTGGAGATTGTGGTCATTTTTATCTCTACTTAGGAAGTCCTTCAGTACTCCTTCTAAGGTTGGTTTGGTGGATATGAATTTCTTTAGTTATTCTTTGTCATGGAAGTATCTTGTTTCTCCATTAAACTTGAAAGACAGTTTTGCTGGGTACCTCAGTCTGGGTTGAAAGTTGTTTTCTTTTAGGTCTTGAAATACTTCACTTCAAGCTCATCTTAACCTGAAGGTTTGTGCTGAGAAGTCTGCTGTGATTCTAATAGGCTTTCCTTGGTAGGTGAGTTGTGTTTTTTCTCTAACAGCTTTTAGTATTCTGTTTTTATGCTGTATGTCTGCAATCTTAATTATTATATGTCTGGGTGAAGTTTATGTTGGTTATGACTGTGTGGCATTCTACATGCCTCACTTATTTGTATATCTGATTTCCCCCCCAAGTTTGGGAATTTTTCTCCATTATTTCTGTGAACAGCTTAGCTATATCCTTTGCATTTTCTCCTGACTCCTCACTAATGCCTATTACTCTAACATTGTTTCTCCTGGCATCATCTTGTAGCTGTTGGATTGTCATTATATGCTGCTTTGTTGTTTTTATAAGTTCTACCCTTTCAAGATCGCTATCTGCAATCCTGTCCTCAAGGTCCAAGATTCTATCCTCAGCTTCATTTAAGTGGCTTTGCAGGCTTTCAATACAATTTTTTGCTCTTGCATATCTTTCAATTTGTTTTATAGATTCTGCTTGTTTTCTACATTGTTCATTGAAAGTTTCAATCAATTTCCCATGCTCCTGTAGTTTCTTATCTATGTCTTCTCTAGCTATGTTGAGCAGCTCATTTGCTAAGGTTGCAACTTTTGTCTTTACATAAGACATTATTTCTAATTTGAGTTCCTCCATAGCCTCATGGATTTGTTTCTTTACTTCATTTGCTATCTTTTCAGAGATTTCTGGTGTATGACTTCTATGGTCCTCTATTTCATTATCGCCTACACTTGCCCCTGATGGACTAGATGTTTGGGGTTGCATTTTGCCTTTTCATTTAGGCATTTTCACCTTTGGGTAAATTTCTGGTCTTTCTATTCCAAATGTCACAAGTTTCTGTAGTGTGTGTTTCAGGGTTCTACTGTGTGGTTGATGTTTGTCAAATTGCTGTGTACCACCATGAAGAGGAGATCTATTCTCCTGAATTCCTCCTACTGTGCCTGTTGGGTGAGTCCTATATTGTTTCTGGGCTAACTAGCCCAGAAGTATTGATGTAGGGCAACTCTTAGTTCCTGCTGTTGTTATATCTTCAGGTTGTGGCAAGTCACCAGGTCTCCCTGGCTATAGTGTTTTTGTTAACTGAGGCCCTACTATGTCACTGGGGGTCTCATAATTTCTTTTAATTTCCTCTAAATTTGGGCAGGGCAATATTGGCACACTTCTCAACTTGTCTGATGTTCTCTGTGTGGAGGGAGGCGGTTACCTACTCTCTTGCCAAGTTAGCCAAGGTCTTACACTTGGAGGGAGTTTCACTTCTGTCCCTATTTACCCACTGCAGACCTCTATTTTTGGGGGCAAACTCACCACACTGGCTGGAGCCTGATGAAGTCTTCTGTTTGGGGGAGGGGTTCCTGAGCCTCTCATCCTGCCAGCATGGCAACTTCCCCCTGTGGCAGACTTCCTAAGTGTTCTTGGAGGTGGATCGGGCCCAGCAGCAGCAGACCCAGGCACCTCAGGCCCTCAGGCACTGATCCCTGAGATGTTCCCTTATAGCAAAGGGTGGGCCTAGCTCTCCTGAGCAGTCCAGCTCTCAGTTGTGGGTCTGGTGATGTTCCCAGTCCCAAATAAGCCCAACTCTCAGCTGCAGAGCCAGGGATGTTCCCTGCAGGGGGAGGGGCAGGCCTAGCTTTCCTGAGCAGCCCAGCTCTCAGCTGTGGATCCTGTGATGTTCCTGGTGATTTCTTCTGAGGTGCAAAAACTTTTCAATAATGTGAGATCCCAGTTGTTGATTCTTTGAAGTACTTCCTGTGCATTTTGTGTTTTTTTCATGAATTCTCTGCCTACCGCTATGTCTCCAAAATTTCTACCTACCTTGCCTTTTAGTAGAGTTAGTGTTTCTGTTTTAATATTTAGATCTTTGATCCATTTTGACTTTAGTTTAGTGCATGGTTATAGGCATAGGTGTAGTTTCAGTATTTTGCATGTGGAGAGCCAATTTTTCCAACACCATTTATTAAGGAGGCTATCCTTCTTCCAATGAGCATGTTTAGCCCTTTTGTCAAATATAAGGTGGCTGAGTGTCTTTGTAGTTTTTACATCTTCTAATGTATTTCATTGATCTTCAGGTCTATTTCTTTGCCAGTACCATGCTGATTTTATCACTGTAGTTTTGCAGTACTGTTTTAGGTCACGAATTGAGATGCCTCCTATCTTGCCTTTGTTGCCCAGAATTGCCTTTGCTATTCTAAGTGTTTGTTTCCAAGTGAATTTTAGGATAGTTTCTCTAGATCTGTAAGGCATGTTAATGGTATTTTGATTGGGATTGCATTAAATCTGTATGAGAGTTTTGAGAGTATGGCCATTTTCACAATGTTGGTTCTTCCAAACCAAGAGCAAGGAATATCCTTCCATTTTCTAAGATCCTCTTCAATCTCTTTTTAAGAGTAGTATAATTTTCTGCATATAGACCTTTTACATTTTTGTTTAAGTTCATTCTTAATTATTTCATTTTTTGATGCTATTGTGAAAGATGTCATTTCCATAATTTCTCTCTCAGTGAGTTTGTTGTTTGTGTACAGGAATGTTACTGATTTTTGAGTGTTGACTTTGTATCCAGCTACAGTGCTGAATTTGTTTATTAACACTAGTAGTCTTTTAATAGAGATTTTGGGGTCTTCTATGTGGAGGGTCATGTCATCTGCAAATAGTGATAATTTAACATCTTTCTTTCCTATCTTTATTCTTTTTATTTCACTCTCTTGTCTGATTGCTCTGGCTAATATTTCCAGAACTATATTTAATAGTAATGGTGATAGGGTACATCCTTGTCTTGTTCCTGATTTTAAAGTGAAAGCTTTCAGTTTTTGTCCATTTAGTATAATATTGGCTGTTGGTTTGTCATAGATGGCCTTTATAAGGTTGAGGTAGACACGTGTATTCCGAGTTTCTGAAGGGTTTTTATCATGAACATGTGTTGGACTTTATTGAAAGCTTTTTCTGCATCTGTTGAGATGACCATGTGGTTTTTGTTTTTGGCTCTGTTGATATGGTGTATTACATTTATTGCTTTGTGTATATTAAACCATCCCTGCATTCCTGGAATGAACCCCACTTGGTCATGATGTATAATCTTCTTGATGATTTTCTGTATTCTATTTGCCAGTATTTTATTGAGAATCTTTGCATCTATGTTCATTAGTGAGATTGGCCCATAGTTCTCCTTTTTGGCTGGGTCTTTGTCTGCTTTTGGTATCAGAGTAATACTTGCCTCCCAGAATGAGTTAGGGAGGATTGCTTCCCTTTCAATTTCATTGAAGAGTTTGAGGAGTATTGGCATGAAATCTTCTCTAAATTTCTTGTAGAATTCAACTGTGAATCTATCAGGACCTGGGCTTTTCTTTGTTGGTAAACTTTTAATCACATTTTTAATTTCAGTAGCTGACATTGGGTTACTCAAAATTGCTATCTTCTTGATTAATCTTTGGTAGTTCATATGTTTTTAGAAATCTGTCCATTTCCTCTATTCTCCACCCTATGTGAGTAAAGGTTTTCATAGTATGTATTCATAGTCTTTTGAATTTCCATGGGGGTATGTAGTAATTTCTCTCCTTTCAGTACTTATTGCATGGATTTGAGTTTTTTCTTTTTCTTTATAAGAGTGCCTAGAGGTTTATCAATTTTGTTTATTCTCTCAAAAAACCAGTTCTTTGATTCATTAATTCTTTGTATTGTTTTTTTAGTCACAGTTGCATTGACTTCTATGCTAACCTTTATAATTTCCTCTCTTCTATGAGCTTTGGGTTTTATTTGCTTTTCTTTTTCTAGAAGCCTGCAATGTAGCATTAAGTTGTTTATTTGTGCTCATTTTGTTTTCTTGATATCACAATTGCTGCTATATATTTTCTTTTTAGGGTTGTTTTCATTGTGTTCCACAGGTTTTGGTATGTTGTATCTGCATTTTCATCGAATTGTAGGCATTGCTTAATTTCTTCTTTAATTTCAGCTGTAACCCATTTATTGTTCAGGAGGTTGTCATTTAATAAATAAATGTATTTATGTGGGTTTTGCAATTTCTTTTGCCATTAATTTTCAATTTCAGTGCATTATAATATGATAATATGCATGTGATAATTTCAATCCCTTTATATTTACTTAAGAATGTTCTATGGGCTAATATATGGTCTATTTTGGAGACTGTCCCACACACATCTAGGAAGAATGTGTATTCTGGTGTGGTTGAATGGAACACTCTGTAAACATCTACTAAGTCCATTTGCTCACAGGTTTGATTCAGCTCTGTTATTTCTTTGCCAACTTTTTGTCTAGTCGATCTACCTTTTTGAGACAGTGGGGTATTAAGTTCCCCTATTACAATTGTGTTGTTTATTTGTTTTTTTATATCTATTAGTATTGTCTTATATATTGGGCACTCCTGTATTTGGTGCATATATGTTTATGATTGTTAGCTCTTCTTCTTGAGTTATTCCCCTGAGAAGTATGTGATGACCTTTGTTATCTCTTTTGATCATTTTTGGCTTGAAGTTCACATTTTCTGGAAATAAAATAGCTACACCTGCTTTGTGCTGGGTTCTTGTCACATGGAATATTGTTTTCCATCCTTTGGCTTTTAGTTTATGGGTTTCCTTTAAGTTATATGTGTTTCTTGTATACAACATATTGTGTGATCCTGTTTCTTGATCCATTCTCTCAAACTATTTCTTTCAATAGGTGAATTAAGGCCATTTACATTGATGGATGTAACTGATATGTACTGGCTGAACTTTGTCTTGTGATTTTCTTGCTGTTGGTTTCCTCCATTGTTTAATTGCTTGCCATTTCTGGTTGTTTCTGTTATTTTTCTGGAAATTGTAGCATTTTTTATCTCTATCTAGTGTGTCCCGCACTACTCTTTCTAGTGTTGGTTTGGTGAACAAGAATTTCTTCAGTTCTTCTTTGTCATGGAATTCTCCATTAAATTTCAAAGAGTTTTGCAAGGTACATCAATCTTGGTTGAAAGTTGCCTTCTTTCAGGGCTTGAAATACTTCTCTCCAAGCTCATCTTGACTTGAGGGTTTGTGCTGAAAAGTCTGGTGTGATTCTAATGGGCTTTCCTCATAGGTGAGTTTTTTTTTCTCTAATAGCTTTTAGTATTCTGTTTTTATGCTGTATGTCTGGGATCTTAATTATTATATTTCTGGGTGTAGATTTATGTTGGTTGTGGCCACTTGGCATTTATATATCACTTATCTGTATATCAGACTCTTTCCCCATGTTTGGGAAAATTTCTGCTATTACTTCTGTGAATGGTTTACCAGTCTCATTTGCACTGACTCCTGCATCTTCATTCATGCCTATTATCCTTAATTTATTTCTCTTGTTGCCATCTTTAAGCTGCTGAATTGTCATTTCATGCTGCATTATTATTTTTAAAAGTTCTATCCTTTCATGCTCACAAGATGCGATCTGATCCTCAAGGTCTGAAATTCTATCCTTAGCTTCATTTAAATGGTTTCTCCAGCTTTCAATAGAATTTTTTATTTCTTGGATATCTCTTTGCATTTGTTTTATGTATTCTACTTGTTTTCTGTATTGTTCATTCAAGGTCTCCATCATTTTCCCATGCTCCTGTACATTTTTAATCTGTGTTTTCTCTAGCTATGCTGAATAATTCCTTTATTAAGGTTGTTATTTCTGTCTTTACATGAGTAACTATTTCTAATTTGATTTACTCTATAGCCTCATGGATTTTTTTCTTTATCTCACTTGCTATCTTTTCAGAGATTTCAAGTGTATGACTTTTAAAGTCCTCTATGTCAGTGTCTCCTGTACTTGCTCCTGATGGACTAGATGTTTGAGACTGCATTTTGCTTTTTTGTTTTGTTATTTTCACCTTTCAGGCTAATATTTGGTCTTTCAGTCCCACTAGTCTCAACTGTAGGTAGTGTGTATGTTAGGGTCCTGCTGTGTGGTTGATGTTTGTCCAGTTGCTGGGTACCACAATGAATAGGAGGACCAGTCACTTGAATTTCTCCGGCAAGACCTGTTGGGTGAGTCCTATATTCTTCATAGGCTAGCTAGCCAAGGAGTATTGATGTAAGTCAACTCTTAGTTCCTGCTGTTACTATGTCTTTAGGTTGTTCCAGGCCACCAGATATGTCTAGCTATAGTTTTTGTCTCAGCTAGTGTCATGGTTTATGTCGGTGGCCCCCAGGCCTCATGTATTCGCATTGTGCATTTGTGATTGGTTCATTGTCTAGTGCTTGGATTGGTGGTGTCAGTGCTACACCCTCCTAGGGGGTGGAGCCAAGATGTGATGTAATAGCAGGAAGAAGGGGTATCTTGCTCTCTTGCAGTTTCCACTTGCTGTTTCCAGCCACCATGAACTGCGGCCCCACCATGCCACCCTGCCTTGGAGCCAACTGAGTATGGACTGAAACCTCCAAAAACTGTAAGAAATAAACCTTTCCTTTCCCAACTTTGAGCATCAGGTATTTTGTCTCAGCGATGAATAAAAAGTTACTAAGACAGAATTTGGTACCAGGAGTGGGGTCATTGCTGTGACTATACCTGACCATGTTTTTTGAGAGGCTTTGGAAATGGCTTGTGGGCAGAGTTTGGAAAGGTTCAGACATGTCACCTGGATGCACAGAGCTGGAGCAACTTAGGTTGTTCTCTAGAGGAGATTCTGGTCAGAGCTCAGGAGACCAGAAGGCTGATAGAAAGCCTGATAGTAAAGACCAGGCTTGCGAGGTTTCTGCTGGGAAGGAGGACTGCATTGGTTGTTGGACTCCCTATTATGTGTGTTATGGCTTGGCAGAGAGTTTGTCTGCATTTTGCCCATGCCCAGAGACTGCCTGAGACTGAGATTAAGGGTAATGGACTGATTAATCTGGCAAAGGAAATTACAAGGCAGTCAAATGTTGAGGCTGTGTCATGGCTATTGTTGGGGGCTTTTAGCCAGATGTATGTTGCAAATCAAGAGCAAAGAGCCCAGCAGGATAATTTAAAACACTGTGAGTTTGGCCAGAAGGAAAACTCCCGTAAAGCTGTGGATTGTAAAGATAGTGCCAAGACTTGGATTGCTGAGAAGGAACAGAGAGATAAAAAATATGGCCACTGGGCATCCCAGGAAGCAGTGGGTCTTCACCCTTTGCAACCTCCAAACTGCAAAGGTGGAAGAATTTTCTCAGATGAGAAAGCTTCAGAGTATCATGCTCCAGAATGGCACGGGTGGCCACATGAGGTTCCAGAATGGCGGCAGCCACATGAGGTTCCAGAATGGTGGCAACATAGAAAAGCTTTTCTTCACAATCAGGTAAACAGAGCCCAGCAATCCAGGCACTGGACCCCTATAGCCAAGAGAGAGAAAAGCCTGGCTACTGCTCCAGCTGGCAGCAGACCTTGGCGGCATCCACATGGTGCTGATTTTAGGTGTAAGGAAAATGCACAAATTATGAGGGTAAGAAGGCTTCCACCTCAATTGAAAAGGGCCTGGGGGGCCAAGCAGTGTGCCCCTGAGAGGGCAATATGTAAAGATGTAAGGATGAAGCCAAAGGTGCAGTGGAGACCCCAGAAGTTTGGAAAAGCCAGGAACGTGGATCATCCAAGGAAAGCTGCAAAAGCCAAGCAAGGAGGGTTTAAGAGAAAAGCTGTGCGAGCTGAAAAACCTGGAAGTGCCATGGAGATGGAATCACTCAAGCCTTTTGGAGCTTGCAACCAGATTGCTTCAAATGCTGAGCATGGAACTCTACGACTTAATGTTCACCCTGCTGGATATTGGACTTGCTTTGTTCTCAATGCTTTATAGTCCCCCATTTGTAACCTTTGGAATGGTAATGTTTATTTTGTGCCTTCGCATTTCAGAAACGTTTAACCTTGTTTCACTTGTACAGGGGGTTACAATTAAGAGTTTGCCATAGCTATTGGAGGGGACTTGGGGCTTGGACTTCTCAGCAATGCTGAAAATGTTAGGACTTTGGCAACTCTTGGAGATGGACTAAAAGTCTTTTGTATAAAGGTTGTACATGAGTCTTTGGGGGCCGGGGTGGAATGTCATGGTTTATGTCGGTGGCCCCCAGGCCTCATGTATTTGTGATTGGTTCATTGTCTAGTGCTTGGATTGGTGGTGTCAGTGCTACACTCTCCTAGGAGGTGGAGCCAGGATGTGATGTAATGGCAGGAAGAAGGGGTGTCTCGCTCTCTTGTGGTTTCCACTTGCTGTTTCCAGCTGCCATGAACTGCGGCCCCGCTGTGCCACCCTGCCTTGGAGCCAACTAAGTATGGACTGAAACCTCCAAAAACTGTGAGAAATAAACCTTTCCTTTCTCGACTTTGGGCATCAGGTATTTTGTCTCAGCGATGTGTAAAAAGTAACTAAGACAGCTAGGAACCTACTGTGTTACTGGGTGTCTTATCAGCCCTCTTGATTTTCTCTAGGCTGAGGGGGGCCTTACTGGCACTCTGCTCAATCCACCTGATGTTCTCGGTTTGCAGTAAGGACTCACCCACTCTTGGCTAGGCTTTCCAAGGTCCTACAATTGAAGGAGACTTTGCTACTGCTCCTGTTTACCCACTGAAGACCTCTATTTTAGGCATAAACTCACTACATTGACACAAGCCTGCAGAGGTTCTCTTTTTGGGTGAGGGGTTACAGTCTCCTATCAGCCCAGCAAGGTTAATCCACTGCAGTAAAATGTTCTGGGAGGAGGAGGGGCAGCTGAAGATCCACAGAAGTACTAGGTCTAGAAGGTAAAGTGGGAGGGACAGCCAAAGATCTGCCACCCTCCGTGGTCCTGGGGGCAAAGCAGGACAGGTAATAGAGAATCCTAAGATCTGTGGGTCCTCTGATGTCAGGGGGATGAAGTGGGATGAGCAGCCAAAGATCTGCATGGTTTTTGAGGTCGGGTGTGGGGTGAGGTGGGGCAGGCAGCTGAAGATCCCAAGATTTGGGTGCCCTCTGAGGTCTGGGGGTGAAGCAGGGTGGGCAGCCAAAGATATGCATACCCTCCAAGGTCGGCGGGTGAGGCAGAGTGGGCAGCCAAAGATCCCAAGATCCACATGCCCTCCAAGGTCCTGGGGGTGAGGCAGGGTAGGCAGCCCAAGAAATCTTGACAAGGCTTTTTATTTTGCAAAGGGATGCAAGCTCAAGGTAGCAAGCATTCAGACAACCTGAGTTAGGTTATCCCTAGGAAAGGAAGCTGACCTCTAGCATTGGCTGTTTGGAGACAATCTATGATGATTTGTTCAGACAGCACAAAGGGAATCTGAAGGATTACTGAGGGGGAGGGAGACAGAGTGGAGGCAATACATGGAGTTTAGACAATCCTTGATCTACAATGAGCTATCTGTGGTTTGTATCTGTTATCCTAGGATTGTAACTGAATGAGCATTTTCTGTACTTGGTGTGTTAGGATGGGCTAGAGTCCATGATGGAGTCATTTCTGTTTGATAGAAAAGACAAAAAAATTACTATTTTCCATACTATGAGGATGCTTCTATCACCACTTAAATAAGCTCTAGAGCAGGGAAGCAAGTGTTCACAGGAGTTTTATGCTAGGATATTTTCATTGCAACTCTAGAAAAGCTTGAATCCAGGAAGCCAGAACTCATGCTATGGAGAAGCTTCTATTGCCCCTCCAGCCATGACAAAGTAAGGATGTTATTAGTCACCTCAGTCTATGTAGATTCTAACACTGCTATCCCAGCAAGGACTGAAGCAAGGGGAAGCAAGTTTCCAGGCAGACCTTCAAAAGACATGAACCTGTGGCAGTTCTAACAAACACCTCAATTGCTCTAGCCTTAGAAGTTCTTGTGTGGCTGTTTGGGACCCGAACCTTTCGGACCCACAGAGCGGCCTGGGCTGTTTGGATCGAAAGTCTGTGCAGACCTGCATCTTGGCGCAACTGTTTGGGACTGGTAGGTCCGCCCTTCATCCACAGGGAACTGCCTGGAGACCAGCATCTGGGCCAGGTCTGTTTGGGCCCATAGCCCCGCCCTTCACCCCCAGGAAGTCTCCCAGAAAGCAGGATTGCGGCCTGTCTCTTTGGGACCCGAACCTCTCAGACCTGCAGAGTGGCCCGGTCTGTTTGGATTGGGAATATTGTGGAGACTGGCATCTTGGCAAGGTCTGTTTGGGACCGGAAACTTTTCAGAAAACAACATTCTGGCCTGACTCTTTGGGACCTGTAGGCCCACCTTCACTCACAGGGAACCTCCTGGAGACCTGCCTGGGACAAAGCACGGTGGCCTGGCCTGCCTGAAATTCCACAGGCTCCGGGGTGACCACACCCAGCATTCGCCTTACAAATTAGGGAGCCAGGAGCCCACAGAGGGGAGTTAGGACCCTGTGAGGAAGCCAAGAGCCTGTGGGGGAGCCACTGCCCCTCCAGGAACTGAGGGTGTAAGAGGTAATTCACCACACATGCAGAGAAAGCTTTGGAACACCGCTTAAAGTAAGGAAATATAGAAAAATGACAAAAGGAAAGAACAAAAGGCAGGCTCAAAACCCTAGCCCTCCCCAAGAAAGCTTAGAAGCCATGTACATAGAAGAAAAAAGAAGCCATACACCTGAAATGTCTGAAATGATATCAAATGAAATAAATATGCAAATAGGGAAAGCTACAGAGAAATTCAAATCAGAAATACTTGCCCAGGTAAAAGAAGAATTGAAAAAATAGTGAAAAAAATAGTGAACGCATCTAGTGAAAACACAACTAAAAAATTAGAGGAACAAAGCAAACAGATAGAATCCCTGAAAGAACAATATAAGAAACAAACAGAATGCATAAAGCAGATTCAAAGAGATATACAGGAAATGAAATATTCTATTGAAAGCTGTAAAAACCGCCTCAATGAGAGTGAAGACAGAATTTCAGACCTCGAAGATAAGATTGCAGCCAGTGAGCAGGAAAGACAGGATCTTTTAAAAATAACAAAGAATCAGGAAATAACAATTCAACACGTGCAAGATGATGCAAAGAAAAATAACATAAGATTAATAGGGATAAATGAAAAGGAAGGGGACAGCCCAAATGATATCAAGAGGATATTTACAGAAGTAATAGCTGAAAACTTCCCAAACATGAGGAGAGAAACAGATATCTGGATAAGCGAAGCATATAGAACTCCAAACAGCCATAACCAAAATAAAACTACACCCAGACACATAATA